>JAXIVD010000933.1:15000-107500 GCA_036785275.1 Cancer borealis | reverse complement strand
GGCGCTTTGGACACCTGGAAAAATACTGCCGCTCCGCTCTCCGCTGCCCTTTGTGTGGCTTTACCCATACCCGCGATCAATGCCCTACTACTACCCGGCACTGCTGCAATTGTGGTGGCCCTCATAATGCTCTCTACCGCGGCTGCCCAGCTTATAAGTTTGAGGCTGAGGTCGCTGGTATTCGCTTCTGTGATGGTCTCACATTACACGAGGCACGTCAGGAAGCCTGTCGCCTAGGCTTCACCCCCTCTCCTCGCCATGTCGCTGCCTCTGCCTCTGCCTCTCACTCTCCAGTCATGTCCTCTTCTTCCCGCCCCACCCCCCTATCCCTCCTTCCACCCATCTCTCTCCTCTACCTCCTTCCTCTTCCTTCTCCCCCTCACCCTTCAGCCAACACAGGACGGCCGACAACGGGCGATTCCCCTAGCGGGCGGCACCGGTGACCCACACCAGCCTACGGTCGGGATCATCTTGTCGGCCCTGACGGACACGCAAGCCCCCCCCCACGTCAAGGTAGATCCCATGGGGGGCAAGAGAGGATAATAGCAGTGGCGGAGGAATTGTGTTAAATGAAGGAACAAGGGGAGTGGAAATGCTGCCCACGCCACCTTCTGCCGCTGCTTACCGCACGACGCTACCACCTTTGTCATCACTGCCAAAAACAGTGACCACCACCTTCAACAACTAGCCGCCATGTCTGACGACGACAAAACCATGACTGCTAACATTGCCTTCTGTGCACCTCCATTCTGCAGCTAGGACACATTTATGTGGTTCTCCATCTTGGATGGCAACTTCAAGCCTTACAAAATTCTCCAACGCTACAGCTCTTCTGTCACCGAACGTGCTCTCGCAAGTCTCTGATGTCATCGACAATGCTGTTACCTCTGACATTCCCTACCTTAATTAAGACTACCATTTTGTCCCGTTTGGAATCTTCAGTGGCTGCACGTCTTTAGGAACTTCTGTCAAAAAAAGAGCTTGGCAATGAGAAAGAAGTTTTCAGATCTGTTAAGACATATGAAGAAGTTACTTGGAGACAAGTACACGTCTTTTGATCAAGAACTTTTCAAGCCACTCTTCTACCAATATCTGCCACCTACCATCCGACGCAACCTTTTCAGTGTTAAGAGCAAACTCTTGATGAAGTTACCGACCTCGCTGACGAGTTTATGGCGACTTCCCGTGGATACCTTGTCTTCTGTCGCAAGCATCGGTGCAAAAGTGGACACTCAGCTACTCCCCGAGCTTGTGACATGATTCACAGTACAAGTCAGCGCCATTCAGAAACAGTTCAATGAAGTATGCTCATGTCGCCATTCTACAACCCTCTACTCTTACCGGCGACAATCAAGATTTGCTAGCCAACAAGCCTGGCTTCTGGTTTTACCACCAAAAGTTTGGTTGACTCATTCAAGTGCAACTCTCCATACTTTCAGTGCTGCCCTACATCTATGATCCATTCCATTGGGGAGGCGGTGGTACAGTGGTCTAGCGCTCTGGTATGCGAGCCTAGAGTCCTGTGTTCAAATCCCCGTTATACGCTGACCACTTTTCATTCTTTGATATCACCGCCGAATGGCCAAAGACTACCCAAATTGCTGCCATACTGTCCTCAGACAGGACTAACAACGTTTATATGCGTCTGAGGCTGTAACAATGATTAGCCTCGCACGTTCTATATTCACGAGAGAACCTAAACATTTGAGACATCACTATAAAAATCTGAAAACCTACGCCAAATAACAGGTGAGGCAATCTGTGACTCAATAAGCCTACTGGCGCCAACGGTTAATGATATAAATAAAAAAAACTCCAGGAACCAGTTTCTCATCGACACAGAAGACACTGCCACTAGTCATGCATCTCTACGCCGCCAACGGTACCAAGATACCCGTGCACAAGCGACAGACGCTACGACCGGAGCTCAACCTTCGCTGTTCCTTCGAGTGTACCTTCTATGTCAGAGCAATCTCACAAGCCATCATGGGTGGCAATTTTTTTTTTTACACTCTTTGACTTCCTCATGAACATAAAAAATCACGAATTCCAAGATCCCTAACTACTGTTGCAATCTCAGCAGCAACAACCACTGGCGAGAGCACTCTCATCTCCACCGTCAGTGCAAACAATCCGTATGCTTTACTGCTGAGGTCCTTCCCGAGTCACACAGCCTTACTCTACAACTAATCTTGCAAAACACCACGTCACACACCACATTGAGACTATTGGACCACCGACTTACGCCAAGGCCCGTCGTCTTGCTCCAGAACGTTACCAGGCAGTCAAGTCTAAGTTTGAATCTCTCCTGCGTCAAGGTATCATCCGTCCCAGCTCCAGCAACTGGTTCTCTGCACTACATGTCGTCTCCAAGAAGAACGGTGACATCAGACCATCTGGAGACTACTGTGCACTCAACTCTCACACTGTCATGGACAGATATCTGGTGCCCAACATTCAAGAGTTCTCCTCAGAACTCTCTGACTGTACCATCCTCTCCAGGATCGACTTCAAGGTGTTTCACCAGATTCCAGTCAATCCAGCAGACATCTTGAAAACAGCCATCATCACCCCGTTTGACTTTTTTGAATACATCAGGATGCTGTTTGGATTACATAACGCTGCTCTGACTTTCCAACACTTCATGGATGAGATCCTGCGAGGTCTATCCTTCTGCTTTCCCCACACTGATGACCTCATTGCCAGTTCTGATGCTGAAGCACATCTCTGGCAGATCTTCACTTGTCTGTTGGACTACGGAATCCAGATAAACATAGACAAGTCTGTGTTTAGTATCCCTTCAGTTGACTTCTTTGACCACACTGTCTCCTCTGCAGGTATCACTCCACTCCAGTCAAAGTGAGTCTATCCACCAGTTCCCGAAGCCATTAACCCAGCGCTAGCTCAAGCAGTTCCTGGACATGCTGAACTATTACAACCGCTTCATCCCGAACTGTTCACTTCTCCAGCCACTCTACGCCATGATCAAGCCCTGCAAGAAAGGACAGTCCATCATCCTTGTTTGGATCCCATAAGCTGACGACGCCTTCCCTACTGCTAAGAAGGCCCTTGGTGATGTTTCTATGTTCAGCTTTTCTTCTCCAGATGCCGACACTTCCATATCTACAGATGCTTCAGGCATCGGTGCTGGTGCTGTCCTGGAGCAGTATATCAACGGAGGCTAGAAGCCCATTGCTTTCTTCTCCAAGAAGTTCAACAATGACGAAACTAAGTACAGTGCTTTCGACAGAGAACTTCTTGCGTTTACAAAGCAATCAAGAGATTTTGGTACTTCATCGAAGGTCGCCGATTCCATGTATATGCTGACCACAAGCCTCTCACTACTACATACCTCAACAACGAGACTACTTACACTCCGCGACAACTGCGTCACATCGACTTCATCTCGCAGTTCACCACTGACATTCACTACGTCAAGGATACAGATAATATTCCAGCTGCAACATATCTGTCATTTGTTCTCTCATTGACTATGGTGCCATTGCTGCTGAACTACAACTCCAGCAGAATGCCGCCTTGAAGATGAAGATCCAACTTCCAGGGATCAAAGAGCACCTCTACACTGATGTCTCTACTGACACTGTCCAGCCGTACATTCCAAAGCAGCATCGTTACCAACTCTTCTGTCAGCTACACGATCTCTCACCCTGGCATCCGAGCATTACAACACATGGTAACTTCATCTGGGATGGTATCAACAGACATCAGACAGTGGATTCACACCAACATCAAGTGCCAAGCTTTTAAGGTGACACGCCACACACATTCTCCTGCAGCAACATTAAAGCCATTCTCTTCAAGATTCGACAACCATGTGTGGACATGGGGACATTGTTGGCCCTGAAGCTGCACCCCTTTTGGACATCATAACAGACTCTGTTGCCCGTGCCTTCATCAGTACGTGGGTCTCCAGATTCGGTGTTCCTCTCAGCCTCACATGGGATCGTGGAAGCCAGTTTGAGTCTAAGCTGTGGAGTAAAGTCATAACTCTGCTCGGCATTTGATGCTACAGGACTACTAGTTATCACCCACAAGCTAACGGTCTCATCGAGCGCTTCCACCGGCAACCCAAGTCTTCTCTGGCAGCTTCAGCCCAACAGCATGAAGACAGGGCTGTTGCTCTATCCCTTGTCCTCCTCGGCATACGAACGTCACCGAAGAAAGATCTAGGCCACTCCTCTGCTGAGCTGATCTATGGAACCACGCTCAGGCTACCAAGTGAATTCCTCGCCAGTGCATCTGATTCCAGGTCTTGCAATATCCAGGATTTCGCCAGCAGCCTCAAGGATTCCATGCAGCCTGTGAAGTCTCGCACCTCCCTCCAAGACCTTCGTCAGCCAGGACCTTGACAGCTGCACTCACATCTTCCTCAGGATAGACGTAATCAAGAACCCCCTTCAACAACCGTACTTTGAAGTCATCCATAGGATGAGGAAGAACTTCACCATCGACCGCAATGGGACTTCCGATGTTATCACCATCGACAGAGTGAAACCTGCCTATCTGCTCCACTCCACTGCAACCACACCTGATGCAAGAGCACAAAGTACCAAAGTGCGCTCGGATCCGGAGGTGCCCATGGCACCTTTAAGTCGTTCATGACTGAACTAATAGTTAGCCTCTCATCCTTTCAGTTTTCAGCAGTTTGTTCCACTCCTCTACTATCCTATAAGTGAACCAGTTTTTTCTTATCTTTTCTGAATCTGAACTTATCTAGCTTGTAACCATTTGTTATGTTCTAACTTTCTCCTCGACTATGAGAACCTTGTTTTATATCTCATTTGTTGAAACCCTAGACTCATTTAAACACCTATCAGATCTCCGCTTACCCTGTCTTTCTAAAGAGTGCAGATTGAGGTGTTTTAGTCTATCCTTGTATGTTAGGTTCCTTATCCCCTGAATCATTTAGTCATCCTTCTTTGTACTGCTTCTAGCTTAACAATATCAATTCTATTGTACAGAGACCAGTACTGCACATGATCTAAATGAACCCTAACTAATGCTAAGTAGTCTTAGGCTCGCTTCACATGAGCATTTTTTCCCCGTGCGGTAGGGTGTAAAAGAAGAATGGCCTGATTGAACTCAATGGATTTCTAAAGTGGGCGGTTTTCCATGCTGGAAAAAACCGCTCATGTGAAGCAAGCCTCAGGATTACATCTGATCATCTATTACTCATGCTCCTGGTGACAGAAGTCAGAAGTCTGTTAGCTCTGTACCTGGTACTAATACACTGCTCTCAAGGAGAAATAATACTAGAAAAAATAAAAAGGCCTTAAACTGAAGTCCGAGGCTGTAGAGGAGGCCAAAAGGTCTCTCTCCATCACAGCATTGGGCCACAATTTTTTGATCCCGAAGCCCCTCCACAGTGAAAATGGGGCTGGAAATGGAGGGGAACATTGGTGGGAGATTTTAATTGTAATAAAGTAAGATGGGAAAAGTTTGAAAGCGTAGGTAAAAATACTGGAAGAAATAGATTATTGAAACTAACAATGAGTAATACAATGATACAATGTGTAACTGATAATGCAAAATATAGAGGAGAAAATAAACCATCAAGATTAAACCTATTATTCATCAAAGGAATAAATCAGAAAAAAAAAAAAAAAAAAAAAAAAAAAAAAAAAAATCTATACATCTTTCTGGCATCTAGAATTCTCTAATCCTCCTCATGTCCCCTTTGTATTATCTAATTTTTAATGAGTTTCTGTATGGGGACCACACAATTGTTGCATATTCAAGCTTAAGCCTTACAAATGCCGTTATCATTTTATCAAATTTATGAAACTAAAAGCATGCTAAATAGTGAATAAAGGAGGAGAAGCAGCAGAAGCAGAAGCAGCAGCCTTGTGAAACTCATTGGTTTGTCTACCATACCATACCATGCACGAATACCTCATTTTACCCATCTGATGTTTCACATCCCCATCCTGGTCACTAAGATGTTTTGTTATAATGATGATTAGGAAGATGCTCATGATTTTATTTTGTATGTCTTCCAATTTCTATGTTCAATAGAGTACCATGCTTTTCCTCTAATTGCAAAACAAATATTGGTATTCTTTTCTGTCACAAGGCCTTGTCACATGCATTTTAAGACTAGAGACATTTCACTTGACATGTCAGTAAAAATTTTACTATTTCAGTTGATAAGCTAACTTTATCATGATACCAGGACTTTTCACTGCACAATATATGCATGAGATTCTACTTTTCCAGCCATGGTTGGAAAAATAGAATTGATTAGATGGTTGAAAGAACAGAGGATAATTTTATTTTATTTTATTTTATTTTATTTTTTTATTTTATTTTATTTATTTATTTTTTTATTTTATTTATTTATTATTTTTTTAAGGGGCTTCATGTAATTTGATTTAAATACTAGTTAAAATCTAACAAATCCTATTTTGAAACAAAATTCAAGTTTCCTGTATGAGGTACTTTAGGAAAAGGTTATGTTCATCAAAATTACGACATACTATTTAGTTTTTAGGGGAAATTAACACAATGGTGGTGGTATGTTGATTATATGATTTGGTGAATCTCTATCCCCATCAGGGCCCATGTCAAGTGGAATGTCACATTGTCAGAAATACATGTTTCATGAGTTATTCATGAATTCATCCTTTCAAGTGTCCCATATATTAAAGTATAAAATTTTTTAGTGTCACAGTTAAAATGTAACTGAAAACATGTCCTTGCATTTCCTTCCATAACTGTGACACAGTCCTGTTGCTTTCAATCTATAATTTGGCATCTCATACTATGGCTTGTGGTTGCTCCTGTTAATTTGTGATACAACTGTTAACATTATAAAGTTCAGTCTGTTTAAGAGATAAGTGAGTAATGTTTCCTACTACTGCAATGTAGTATTTTCTAGTTAATAGTGTGACTTAAGATGGGTTGAATACTAGTTTGGTTTGGCCACCCCAATCTTGAACTTTCTGGTAAAGTAGTCTTGTGTCTTCCGAGGTGTTCTGACTTGGATTGATGCTTTTGATATGACTTGGTGAATAGTTACAGGTGTCAAAAAAATCACAATCTTTCTGTGATTGATGTCCAGTCTTTTGAGGAGATTCATTGTTGATGTCTGTAAGAAAGGACAAAACATCAGTTTTGGAAAAAGAAATCAATATGATTTTAACTATGCCCACTTCAATTAAACTTAATTGCCCATGATGCTAATTAAACGGTAAATTTCAGCACCTATATGAGTCAACAACAGCCATGGGCCAGAGTCGGAGATCTCTAAATTATATTATGCGACTGATATATTAAATATATGTGGGACAGGGGCAAATCAAGTATTTTCTGTTATGTGATATAGGTAGGTATAGATGCCCTATTTATTTATCTATATCTAAAGTCTGTTCCTAAAAACTCCTCCAATATCCCTTCCATTTCCAAGTCCATAGCTGTTGAGGAGGAGCTTTGGGACCATAGATTGAGGCCTGATGCTACAATGCCTCGGACTTCAGTCTCTGGTCCAACCAATTTTCGCTTAGCCTTTTTATTTCTCTAGCTTTATTTCCCCTTGTTTCATCTGTCCTTTCTTCCTAACCTTTCTCTTCAAGTTCAGTCATGAACGGCCTGAAGCTGGCTTCACACGAAAGTTTTTTTCCCGCGTTGTAGGATGGCTGCACAGTAGGGTGTAAAAGAAGGCTTCACATGGCGTTTTTTTTTCCCGTGCAAGAAAACCATCTTGTTTAGAAATTCATTAAGTTCAATCAGACCCTTCACACAGTGCCCGCGTGGCAGAGATTCACCAGCCTCTGCCAGTCGGGAAATAACAGTCCGTCTGAAGTGCTCCATAGCCTTCAACAGTTTTTTAGAACACTCACCGCTGGGCGGTTTAGCAGTGCATGCAGCGGCTGAATCTCTTCTGTGCGGGCAATGTGTGAAGGGTCTGATTGAACTTAATGAATTTCTAAACTGGGCGGTTTTTCCCAAATGGGAAACAAACGCTTGTATGAAGCGAGCCTTACGGTGCCGTAGGCACCCTAAGGTAGCGTCCCTTTTTCATTGCCCTTACTCTCCATGGGGAGCAGACCAATTACATCCCCCACTTACATTTGGCTCATCATGACGAATCATGAAATTAACAGGTCCATTGGGGAATGCACCTCAAAAAATTTATCCCACAGACTTCCCTGGCTTTAATAAGGAAACGCCTTTGACCTCGACTCTGAAAAAATCCCTAACCGTCCACCTATCAACTCCTTTGCCTCTTATACTTGTTTCCCTAACACCAACCCCTACTTCTACATCTGTATTTTCCTCCATTATAACCACCTTAGAACCATATACACTTCCAAAAAGTAAAACCACTCTCCAACCCTCTACTCTAACCTCTCCCTCTTCTATAACCCAGACTGTCTCCTTCTTTCATCTTCGCCCACACCCATCCATTACCACTAATTACCTTCCTTCATCAAGCTTCTTTGGTCCTCGTCAATGGAACAAATACTTCCATATCCCTGCTCATGCTCCCTACTCCACAAAAATTTTTCCAATTAAAAAAATGCATCCAGACAGGTGGGAAGGGTAACCTTCCACACACGACCTGACAGATCTCGCCTAGTCATTGTTGACACAGAATACCAAACTGAGGCTATGCTTACCCTAAAAGACCTTGATGGGAAATCTTTCCCAGTGTCCTCTTATACTTAGCTGAACACTCGTACTGGTACTCCATGAAATCAGTCTAGTGGGTGTCAGTTGACCCGACTGTTCTACTGAACTCTTTGAACTGATTGCAGACGGCAATATCAGACCATGATATTGCTCATGTATCATGCTTTACTGTTAACCCTCATGGCTACCTAAAGTACCCGGTAAATATTGCAAAATCTACATTCAAAGGACAAGATCTTCCAGACAGTATATACATAGGTGGGGTCTTTTGTAAGGTTAAACCTTACATTCCTCCCTCCGTAAGTGCCAAAACTGCTGGAGATTCGGACATCCAGCAAAATATTGTAGATCCACTGCACATTGCCCTCTCTGTGCCACACCTGGCCATACCCGTACAAAGGTTTTGCTATTAAGGCTTCAATCTCAGATATTATCTCACTAGGGAAAGGAAGAGATTAGATAGTGAGAGTAAAAGTTTTCTTGGTAGGAGGCTGCAGAGAAGTTTTAATGATTAAAGTCATTCGGCAATTATATATAATGCGAGTAACCTTATAGTATTGTTATTTTAGCTAATTCTGATATACAATGTCCTTTCAATATGTCTAAAGTAAAATATGTCAAAAATATAGGTGTGCGACTCAAATGTTAATTTTCCCATAAGAATATGCATTCATTATGTGTTTTCACTATTCACAAACTCATGTGTTGTCCATATATGTGCATATAAGGCAAACGTACTGTTTTCTGATGATTTTTATGGCTCATGGTGAAAATTCTATTTACCATAATAATGTACAACAAAGAAGTCTCACTCACCTTGCCACTGATATGGTTTGGCAGTCCCAAAAATCTTATTAGAGCACAACTGTTGCTGACAAGACAAGTATTCTTGCTGGCATTGAGTGTTCTCCAAAGCCACAGAAGAATTTACATTGTTGTTGGGATGCACTGATGTTGAAGGCCTGGAGGTTTCGCTCCAAGTCCGAGGCATAAACTGAGTTGGAGAAGTCAGAGGCAGGCAATGGTGATCTGAAGTGAAGGTTGAAGGTTGAGGTAGGTTCTGATGGTGATATTGTTGAGGTGCTACGGATTGCCTAGCATCAACTTGAGGATCATGGAAGTTAGGAAAATAAGGGGATACTATTAATACATCTTCATCTCTCCTTGGTTCATGATAACCTTGTTCCTGCAAAAACTGTTGAGATTGTGGTAGCTGCTGATACTGTTGTATTGTGTGCAGATATTGTGGTTGTAAGGATAACTGTTGATATTGTTGTAGTGGCTGCTGATGGTGTGAAGGCTTTTGATGCTGCCATGGTGACTGCTGACACTGCTGTGGTGGCTCTACATCTTTCCTCTCATGTTCCATAAAATGCATGAATTTGTATGGATTGGAAAGATTCTTTGATGGGTCCTTGGAGTCAGTGTGCAAGACATGTAGATCTGTTGACCCTGGCCGTGATATAGATGATGCACTGAGGTGTTTGGAACCATAGTTACTTGTAATAACTGCTGGAATAACTGTAGCAGTATGAGAACTATTGGTTCTTGTTAGCTCTTCTGATGGGACAAAAGATGTGGGAACAACTGCAGTATTGTTTATGTTAAAATATGAATTAGCAGCGATTGCTTCATTGTTTACTGTGGATGAACATTCACAGTTTAAATCATTTTCTGTAAACAACGAAACCTTGTCTGGCAAGAAAAGGGAGGGAATAGGAGGCACCAGTCTTTCTTCCTCTTCACAACAGAGAATGGTTCCATCCAATTGTTTCCCTTCTGAAGAGATAGATGTTGTCTTACTATCATGAACATCTTCATGATTATAAACTGAGTGGGTAAGGGACTGTGCATCATCTGTCTCCTTTTGATCTGCATCTTCGATTCCCATGATCTTTGATCCATATAAGACATTTGCATCTCCCTTGGCTAATAATGCCTTTGTACTCTCACAAGAATATCTGCCAACTTTGATATCAGTTATTGGTTCACCATGTACAAACTTGTAAAGCATCTGAAATAATACACAAAACAAGTTATTGGTTCATCTTTTTCTAACTAATAGAGCATTTGAAATAACAAGCAAGAATATGTTTTAAGCTTATAAATTAATTCAGGTAATAGACATGAAAAAAAAAATTGTAATCAGTTAAGATGTGTTCAGAGTGCCATCAGAATTAATGAGATTTGCACATAAGTAGCAAGCTGTTAAGGCTAGAACAATAAGAGTGTAATAGCTGCTGTAATCATGATATTTGCCTTGTGTAGCAGCCAGGAAAGAGATAACAAGATCATCTGCGAATTTTGCCATGAAGTTTTTAACTCCCAACATCGGTGTTATAGTATATATACTATATTATGAATAGCACATGACCATTGATAATTATTTCTTGCAAGCTTGTCATCGCTGTGCTTCAATGGCTCAGCACATAAACACAAAGAAATAACATAAGATATCCTATAATAAATTGGATGGGAAGATTCAATTCACTTTTACTATATATATATATATATATATATATATATATATATATATATATATATATATATATATATATATATATATATATATATATAACTTCTGAATCTGTGGCGCTGGTAGGCTTAATGGAGGCGTTAAATGGTTGGCCTTCGCTCATTAGTAGCGCAAGTTAGATATTTAAGTGACGCCTCATTTCTTGTTGAGAGGCTTATGCTGCCAGCAGAAGCTCCTCGTTGCATATAACTTTGTAGCCCCATTGAGGATAATGTTATGGCAGCATATGAGTGATCTTTGGCCACTCGGCAGTCACTTACTTCATATTAGGGGTCACTTGCGACATAGCACAGTATTAATCTCTCTATTTCCTATCTGTAGTGACTACAATGACAAGAGTCTAAATAATTTCCAAGTTATGTAGAAGAATGACTATCATTATGTGCTAAGAGAAGGCCTAACACCCTCTCCCCCTCCCCCGGCGCGCGCGCGCGCGCGCGCACACACACACACACACACACAAAAAAAAAAAAAAAAAAAAAAAAAAAAAAACAGTATGGTCCTACCATAATCACTTTCTCTGGTATCCAGGGCAGGGCCTTTCTCATCTGAGGCAGTGATGATTCCAGCAGTTGGAGTAAGCTCATGGCTGTCAGGATCACCTGCAGCATTGTAAAATGATGTGATGGACATATTCACAAAACCATTTTTATTTTGAAATTAATATTATCTAATTTAGATTTCTGAAACGGATTTTAAAATAGGTCCTAAGATCCATTGTCACAATTAAAAGGGATAAAGGCAGGGGACAGGAAATTTCTTCCCTTAAGAACTTTCTTTTCCCTACGTAAGAAAATTATTCCTTTCTGTATGCCACCTTGCACATGCAAAGAAGGCCATGTTATGTAAGAAAAATATGTAGTATCAATGACAGACTATTTCTCATCAAAGTAAGAGGTGTACTTTATGTTATCCTTAGTTTATTCTACTTCCAGCTCAATGACAGTCAAAAATTATAGTCCCACCTGAGCTGTGATAGAGTTGATGCAGGGGAGTGACAACAATAGACGCTCATGCTTGGGGAGAAAAAAAAAAAAAAATAAATAAAATAAAAAAAAGTTATTAGGAATTGTAACCAATCATTAGGAATCACCAGAATTAATTATGGAATATATTTTTGAGCAAAGCTATACTGACTTGTAAGTGCTTGTACGTACTATAGCCTCCATTCCCCCTTGGACACCCAGGCCGAGAGGTGTTAATTCCTTAATCCCTTACCGACTTCCCTCCCTCCTTCCCTCCAACCTCTTTCTTCTTTTTCTCCTTTTTGCTCTCTCTCTCTCTCTCTCTCTCTCTCTCTCTCTCTCTCTCTCTCTCTCTCTCTCTCTCTCTCTCTCTCTCTCTCTCTCTCTCTCTCTCTCTCTCTCTCTCTCTCTCTCTCTCTCTCTCTCTCTCTCTCTCTCTCTCTCTCTCTCTCTCTCTCTCTCTCTCTCTCTCTCTCTCTCTTTGAATAATTCGAACATCATTTTTTATTTATCAAAAAGCAAACAATCTCCAGCGTCCAAAAGCAAACACACACACACACACACACACACACACACACACACACACACACACACACACACACACAAACTCCTTTGGGTTTAAGGAATTTGGGTGAGTCAGGTGGTTCACGAGGATTCTCTGGTTTTTTGCCAGATAGAGGAAATATGAGGAGACTAGTGGGTGTCGAAAGAGAGATCAGAATTATGAGAGCTTATGGCTCAAATATTGGATAAGCAGGACCAGCTCATTGTGGATAATAATGAATTGAAAAAGAAGTGTGCTAATTATGATAGCATTGTCAAGGAAAACAGTGACATGAAACAGGTCTTGGAGGTACTGAAAAATGAAAATGCTGAACTTAAGGCCAAAGCTGTTAACCACGAGGCAACCATGCAAGAAATGAAAGACAAGGTGGAAGTTAGTTCAGAGGGAGTTAAGAGGATGGAAGAAAAACAGGACGAATGGAAGAATCAGAGAGAAGAGGTGCAGGAAAGCTTTAGGGATATTGTTAGCCAACAACTGGAAGAAAAGGCACGCAGCTCATTCGTACAAGTAATGAAGGAAAATGAAAATCTGGTAAGAGACACTGTTGACAAAAAAAAATGTGTAGTGACTTTTGGGATGAAGGAGGATGAAGAGCCGAACAGATTTGAAAGAGAAAGAGTGGAGAGAGCTAATATTACGAAGACACTAATGGAAGTTAAGAGTGAGGATAGTAACCTGGAAAATGAAGTTGAGGAATTTCGAAGGTTGGGGAAATACGTGCAGGGGAAATCAAGGCCACTGAAAATAAAGTTTAAATCACAAATAGATGCTGAAGAAGCGCTAGTAGGGGCGAGTAAGCAGGCAAAAAAAGAGGAAACTAAAAATATATGGATCAAGAAAGATCTTAACAGAGAGGAAAGGGCAAAAGTGAATGAATTGTGGACTGAGGCCACGGCAAAAAACGAAGAAAGAACAGAGGAAGAGAAAAAAGTGTTCTACTGGAAGGTGACAAATATGAAAATAAGGAAATGGTATCTACGAACCAGGACAGAAGGAGCGAAATTTAAAAGTGATGTATACTAATGTAAATGGGTTGACTACGGCATGCAATGAACTAAATGAGTATCTCAGCAGAAATGAGCCAGATATTGTAGGGTTAGTAGAAACAAAATTGGATAAAGCTATTGAGAGCTTGAACATTGGGGATGGAAAATATGATATCTGGAATAAGCCAAGAACCTGTAGACAAGGTGGAGGGTCATGATCCTAACCAAGAAGGGTCTACAAGTTGATGCGGTTATTTACGGGGAGAATGACGTAGAAATGATCAAGGTGGGTATTCGGCATGGAGAAAATGCCACAAGAAACTTAGCTGTATTATATATACCCCCAAAGACAATTTCATGGAGTAGAGAAGAACACAAGAAATTACAAATTGATTCATTAGAGGATATGGAAAAACTTTTAAACGAATGCAGAAACCTAACCATTATGGGAGATTTTAACTGTAAGGAAGTAAATTGGGAAGAGTGGACAACCGAAGGAAGTGAGGAATCGTGGGACGGTCAAATGTTAAAACTAGCTATGGAAAATACCTTAACTCAGTGGATTGAAACTGACACAAGATTTAGAGGAGATGATCAACCATCGAGATTAGATCTGATTTTCACGAAAGATTCTGAAAGTATAGAAAGTGTCACCCACAATTGTCCTCTAGGGAAGAGTGATCATGTGATGATTGAATTTCTAACAACTGTGGACTCATGTTACATGAGGGAAGAAAGCTACAGAATTGGAAGACTAAACTATAAAAGGGCAGACTTTAAGATCATGAAACAATACTTTGCACACACAGATTGGAGCGCCTTTGATAAGGCAAGTACAGCTAATGATAAATGGAATTTGTTCCTAGAAATTTATAATGACGGGGTAAGGCAACATGTGCCACGAATGAACAGGAGAGAAGTCATGAGAAGTGACTGGTTTGATAGGAGGTGTATGGAAGCAAGAAGCAAAAGAGACAAGATGTGGAATAAATGGAAAAGGAATAGAAGACCAAGCCTATGGGAAAACTACAAAGGTGCCAGAAATGATTACGTTAGATTATGCAGAGAAACAAAAAGGAATTATGAGAAGGATATTGTGGATAAATGTAAGGACCAGCCAAAATTGTTCTACCGATTTATAAATGGTAAATTAAAGAAGAAAGAAGGGATAAGCAAGCTGGAAGTAGATGATTTAGAATATATAAAAGCTGCAGATATGGCCGAAGTTATGAATGATAGTTTTCAAAAAGTCTTCACCTTGGAGGATGATTTCAATGATCAAGAGATAAGCATGGAAGGTAGCACATTGAACGAGATTGAAGTATCTGTTGATGAAGTGAAAAAAATGCTAAATTACTTAGATGTAAGAAAAGCTCATGGACCAGATGGTGTTTCAAACTGGGTTTTGAAGGAGTGTAGCAATGAATTAAGTACCAGAATACACAGCATCATAGATTGCTCTCTGAAGGAAGGCAAAGTCCCAGCAGACTGGAAAAAGGCCAACATAGTTCCAATTTATAAGGGTGGCAAGAGGGAGGACCCGATGAATTATCGACCTGTATCACTGACAAGTGTGGTGGCCAAGATATGTGAAAGGGCAGTTAAAGATAAGTGGATGGAGTATCTTGAGACAAATACTGTCCTAAGTGATAAACAGTTTGGCTTCAGAAAGGGTCGTTCAACTACAATCAATTTGATATCCTTTTATTCCAGAGTTATTGATATAATACAGGAGCGAGATGGATGGGCCGATTGTATCTATTTGGATCTGAAGAAAGCATTTGATAAAGTTCCGCATAAAAGACTTGTGTGGAAACTTAGAAAAGAAGGTGGTGTAGGAGGGAAATTGTTGGCATGGATGGAGGATTTTCTGAAGGACAGAGAAATGAGAACGGTCATTAGAGACGAACCATCTACATTTAAAAGAGTCTACAGCGGGGTCCCTCAGGGATCAGTTTTGGCTCCAGTAATGTTTGCAGTATATATAAACGATATAGCTGAAGAATTAGAAAGTTATACAAGTCTGTTTGCTGATGATGCGAAGATCTTGAAACGGATGAAGAAAAGGGAGGACTGTGACGTGCTTCAAGAGGACTTGAATAAGATATACAAATGGAGTAAAAAATGGAAAATGGAATTTAATGCAAGGAAATGCAGTGTATTGGAGTTTGGGAAAAGCAAAAACAGACCAGTTGGAGCTTACAAGTTGGGAAGAAAACATCCAAAGAATTGTTGGGGAAACCTACAATTTGCTTAAGAATATAAGAGTGGCATTTTCCTACATTGATGAGGATATGATGAAGAAAATTATTGTCACTATGATTCGTCCAAGGTTGGAATATGCAGAAGTGGTCTGGTCACCGAACTTGAAGAAGGATATTAAACAGTTGGAGAGGATCCAACGGGCAGCAACAAAAATGGTTTCTAGTTTGGAAAACCTCCCTTATGAAGATAGATTGTTGAGATTGAGTTTGAAGTCTTTGGAACAGAGAAAAACGAGAGGAGATTTAATTGTAATGTTTAGACTTATAGAAGGAATCGACAAGTATGACATGATTTGATAGTGCGGGACGAGCGAACCACGAAGAGACACAGGAAGAAATTGAAGAAAGGGACTTGCAGGAGGGATGTGGAGAAATACAGTTTCCCACATAGAATTATTGACACTTGGAATGCCCTGGATAAAGAAGTGACCGAAGCAACAACAATACATGGTTTTAAAATGAAGCTAGATAATTATTGGGACAACAGAGACGGGATAGCATGAGCTTAGCTCTCCCCCCCGTATGCTACAATTAGGTAAATACACACACACACACACACAAACACACACACACACACACTAATATATATATTTTAAATATGTATTATTATTTTATTTTGATCCGAATTTTCAACAAGGAAATTATACAGTTATTGAGCGTGAGAAAGAAAGAAAGAAAGAGAGAGAGAGAGAGAGAGAGAGAGAGAGAGAGAGAGAGAGAGAGAGAGAGAGAGAGAGAGAGAGAGAGAGAGAGAGAGAGAGAGAGAGAGAGAGAGAGAGAGAGAGAGAGAGAGAGAGAGAGAGAGAGATGTATTATAAATTTATTTTTATCCACATTTTAAACAAGGAAATTGTATAATTGTTGAGAGAGAGAGAGAGAGAGAGAGAGAGAGAGAGAGAGAGAGAGAGAGAGAGAGAGAGAGAGAGAGAGAGAGAGAGAGAGAGAGAGAGAGAGAGAGAGAGAGAGACAGACAGACAGACAGACAGACAGACAGACAGACAGACAGACAGACAGACAGACAGACAGACAGACAGAGAGAGAGAGAGAGAAAAAAAAAAGGTAGATAAAGAAAGGTTGGGTCAAAGGAGGTCTCTCTCTCTCTCTCTCTCCTTTTTTCTATATTATATATTAATTGAGAGAGAGAGAGAGAGAGAGAGAGAGAGAGAGAGAGAGAGAGAGAGAGAGAGAGAGAGAGAGAGAGAGAGAGAGAGAGAGAGAGAGAGAGAGAGAGAGAGAGAGAACAAAAAAGAGAAAAAGAAAGAAGAGGTTGGAGGGAAGTCGGGAGGGAAGGAGGGAGGGAAGTCGGTAAGGGATTAAGGAATTAATACCTCTCAGCCTGGGTGTCCAAGGGGGAATGGAGGCTATAGTACATAGGAAAATAAAATATGTAATTACAAAAAAATTAGCATTGATATTTCTGTATTGTAATTAAAGACAGAGTATAATATCTCATTACAGATTGAAGGGAAAATGCATGGAATGATAATCTTTAAACATGACGAAAAGGGTTAAGATGTAGGAACTCACCGAACTCATTTGAGAAGTGAGCCAGGGACGAGTGGTCCACTCCTCTGGGTCCCATACTGGTGAAGAGGCTCGTGATGCCTCACACAGGTCCCGTACCACCTCCCCCACCTCACCACCATCATAGTAGATAAAAAGAAATGAGTAAAGATAGAATTAATAACACTCCTAACCTACATTGAAATACAGTGCCTAACTTTTACATACGTCTATCTATCTATATACCAGGCTGACATCCCCCTTAATGTAGGTAGCTGACACAAGGCACACACCCATGTATACATACTCATACACTCCTCTCACTTAGCCCCTAGATCCATAGAAGAAAAGAGAAGGGTATCCTGCCCAACACAGTGCGTCCAGTCAGTCATGCCACACTGGTCACACTGTTAGGTAGAGATAGGTTGGAAGTTGATGTACACTATTTTTGCTTGAACAGAAGCTTGCACCAGTCATGTACAAGACTTGTCAGACACATCAGTGATAGATGCTACTTACTTTGATATCCAACATTCAAGAATAATACCACCTTATTCTCTGCGAATTGTAAAAGGCAACAGAAAGGGACAGAGGGAGTAGTCTTCCTGAACCCTAAATGTCTTGTCTTGGCTACTCTCCTTTTAAGGGGGATATAAGCCAGGTATATAGATAGATAGATATAGACTACAATTGCTAACTATACCAAAATAAAGGTGTGGGGTTACCTGGTGGAGATTGTAGGCTAGTAGGAGTGATACAGTGTACTCTGGGGAACGAAAGAGTGCGCATGTGGCCACTAGCCGTGTTAGGGCTCGCACCACGCTGCTCCGGAACTCATATCTGAGCCATCATCCCAACCATCATCATTACTGATATTGTAAGCAGTTTAAAACTATTCAGTATATAATTAGTGTGTATCTACCATGATGTTTCTCCTACATCTGCTTTATTGGCCATAACAAACAATACTGATGTTATCACCCCTATGTTTTAAATGCATCTTTTAATTTCTTCTTATTGTTGTAGTACACTACTTTTACACTACTGAATAATTTTCAATACTTTTCAATATTGTTTGTTTATTAAAAGCATTAACACCACCTGCACACCCATGTGATCATCATCAGAGCTTCATATAAATTTTATCACAGAACACCATCAACTATCTCATTGACTTTTCCTCTTCCTTGCCACACCAACCTACCCTGAACTGTTTGACTGCTGGGCATACAAGAGAATGTAGCAGGTGGTACATTGAAGAGAGAGAAGGACCAGCTGGCAAGTGAGCTCATTCAGGTGGGCGTCAGAACGGAGGGTGGCAAGCGGTCGCAGCAACACACAGGTTCTTTCATCCAGTAGCAGGTCTGCCCATCCTTGCCTGCCCTCCTCTATCATTACATCCCTGCAAAGTTATAATTATAGTAAAGTACACAACCCTTGATTTATGCAGTATTAACAATGCCTTAACAGTATCAAAGTATCAGGTGTCTGTTTGTAAGATCTTTGCCAAGAATATGTGCTAGAGGAAATTGTTGGTTAGTACTGTGCAGGTGGGACAGAAGATAAAAGTAGTGGTGATTCACCTTGCATTCCTCTCAACCAAATTGATATCAAACATAGAAGTAAGGATATAGTGGAGCTCATTATTTGCCGTGACAGAATTGCTTGCCACCACTGTTAATGAGTCCCTCTGTCCAGAACTCCTGTTGCACCTTATCCCTCCTGAGGTTTCACTTCTGCTGCTGATATTAATTCTGCCTTTGCCTTCCTGCTGGTCTCTAGTTTCATCCCTGGCGGCAGACTCTTTATCACCTGCAATAAAAATTATTAATAAGAAATTCAATATTAAAGAATGTCAGATGTTAAATGGAGTATGCAAGTTTTATTGAAGTGTAAGTAGTTGTGCACGGAGGAACTGACCAGCATTAGGGCTTGGTACGGTAAAGGACACCACATGGATGTTCTGGCGGGTGCAATGGTCAACACAAACAGAGGAACCACTACTACCTTCCCACTCCACCACAAGGCTAAACTGCGAGCATGGCAGCTGGTGCATAGCCTCCCCTTCCTCCCACACCAGCACACTCCGCTGCTCAAGCCTGGAATGTGACATAGAGTTGCCCTTTATGAAAGTTTCATATTTGACTATAGTATTCTGACCTGTTCTCCTCATTAATATTGACGAGTATAAGTACTACAACAATGCTTGGTCACTTTCACTTCTGTTAACCATACCACATTACGTATGATATTAAGGCATATTCCGCGCGTGTTTGTGTTCGTGGGAGTGTGCACACTTACAAGTGGAGTACATGGTCAAACTCGGGCAGGGGAGAAAGAAGAGCGACATTATCCAACCCGAACTCTTCCTCCAGCTGGCGACACACCCACTGTGCCGTGCGTCTTACTGCCACCAGAACCTGCAGGAAAATACTATTGGCAAAATTTGGCAGTGGAGGATCAGGGTCAAGATGAGAAGAAATGGTCTGAAAAAGTTTTAGAAAGAAAGGGGAAGGCTAGAGAATTTGAAAGGATTTGCTTGTGAGGAAAGGGGCTGATATAAAAGGTGTAGGAGAGTGAGAAAAGGAAAAAATAATGGGGATACTCCAGAGGTGAGCAATTTTGGGTAAACAAGACCCTGTATGATAAAGGTTACAGCTTATAAAGCTAAATTATTTGAGGTATTTCATATGAGTTAATGTAAATGTACAGTCGCTCAACGAAGTGGTGGCGCGTCTTACGGAGATTTTCGTTCAAAAATTAGATTATGGCAACCCTAACAAATGGAATGAAATATCCTTATAACTTGTCAGGAATGTCACTATATTCGCGAATTGTTACTGTAAATGAACTAAAAATAAATTACAATTGATAATTAAGTCTAGTTTATGAGAAACAACCATCTAATCATGATATTTCATGAATACTTATCGAAGCATTTTGACATCGAGCTTTTCACTCATAGAGAAATTCAGTCAAAAGAAATTCTCTTTTATAAATAAAATTTATACATGCATAAGACTATTTATTCATAGTGATCTTAAATATTGAGCAAAATACAGGTAAAAAAAATATGTATGAATTATTTAAACATTCTTCATTAAGAATTAGGATATGAAATCTACATTTAAACTCTCGCTTGACCATGACGTCATCGGGCAGGACGTATCTTAAGTTATTGGCAATAGGCTATTTAACGTAATACGATATAATTATTACTCATAGTCTTCACATAACGGTCAGTAATAGGCAATAATTAGTATATTTTAAAATACCTTGCAATATGTTATGATTAATATATCTTTGAATAATGATATTATAATCAATATATCTTTATATAATGACAATAATAATGTTATAATCAATATATCCTTATATAATGGAAATACTGGTAATAGGTTATAATCTATATAGCTTCAAATAATAATAATAGGCTGTAATTAATATAGTCTTTAAATTATGATATAATGTTCAACCGTTTGCGCACGATGACGTCATCAAATACTGGTAACATCAAATACTGATAACAAAGCTATTATTATCGTCTTTGCATATCTGCTGTATTGTTCTTATTTGCATTATTATCGTGAATAAAAAATGGGTTTTAATGAAGAATTATGAAGAATTTATCGCTATAATCTAAAAAATATTTGAGTTATAGCAATAAATTCATCATAATTTTTAAAACAATTTTTAAGGATGGTTTAAGTAAAAAGATACTAAATCTTTAAAAATTCGAAAATACAATAGTTTTATTTCGTTCTAGAATATTTTAGGTGAAAAGAAATACTTTTTGCCACCAATACAAATATGATGTATGCAATTTTAAGGCATATTGCTGTCAAATGATGTGTAAAATTAGTCGATATGAATCAACGCCGAAAACATGAAAGCCTGTTATAGGTCTTTTTTTTGCACAAACGAATGAAAATAATTAATAAGGGCGATCAAAAAAACTATAAATTGGTAAGTAATCGTTTTATGGCGCCGACGTACCACTCAGAATGCGTTAATAGTATAATTATAAGGAAATGTCGGTTATGATATTGCTCTAAAACTAAACATAACATGGCGGCCGGCGACCGTATATATTGAGATCACTGAATGCAGTTGCCAAATGTCGCCAGAACGAAACAATCTGAATTATGCGCCACCACTTTCTTGAGCGACTGTACTTGAGCTGAGTTCCTAGTCTTTAGGTGAGTGGCTGAGATTCTGTGTCCCAACATTTGATGTATATCATGTAATTCTGGATTTGTCAACTGAAACGCCCTCTTCCTGTGTTTAATTTTTTCTTGCAGAGCGACTGCTGCTTTTTACATAGAAATTAGTGATATGCTAGAAGTATATGATATCAAAACACCAAACGATGAGCTGCCACATTGCTGCTTCTTGGAGTATTTGAAACCATAGATAAGGGGGATATAGTTTATTTGGACTTCAGTAAAGCCTTTGACAGAGTACCCGATAGGAGATTGTTAAGTAAAGTTAAGGCTCATGGCATAGGTGGGAAGGTACTAGAATGGATTAGGGGATGGCTTACTAGTAGGGAACAGAGGGTACAGATCAATGGAAAGAGATCAGAATGGGGTAATGTCTCTAATGGGGTACCAAAGGGATCAGTACTATATAGGGCCGTTGTTATTCATAATTTATATAAATGACTTACAGAAATAAACAGTGATATCAGTAAATTTGCCGATGACACAAAATTAGGAAGACCGGTAAAGAATTTAGATGATGCTAGGATGCTGCAGGATGACTTAAATAGGCTGTACGAATGGTCAGAGAAATGGCAGATGCAGTTTAATGTTAACAAGTGTAGCATTATGAGCGTAGGTAAAGGTAATAGGTCTGTAGACTATACATTAAATGACAATACCTTAGAAAGATCATATAGTGTGAGGGACTTAGGAGCTCAAATAAGCAGTAATTGTAATTGTAATGTGGGGGGGGGGGAAATGTGCCAGGCAACAAAGGCCATATGGCACTATTGGGGTAGTAGGACTAGGTGGGGGGTAGGGTCGGGTAGGGGTTAGATTAGATGTAGGACGTTAGCGGTACGAAGAAAGGATATAAGGGCAGGGAGTGAAAAGGAAGGGGACTCAGCGAGGATGTCAGCAAGACGGGGGGCACGGGACAGGGAGGAAAGGTGGGGGAAGGCTGCAAGACGAGGGGTTGCGAAGATGGGACATGAAAGGAGGAGATGAGGAAGGGAGGAAAGGACGCCACAAGATGGGCAGACGGGGGGAGGGGAACGGGACATCAGGTAGGAATAGGTGAGTCTGGTGTGGCCAATTCGTAAGCGGGCCAGGGCAGTCTCCCAGCGTCTAGTAGGATGAGATGGGTGGGATCAAGGGGAAACAGAGGGCTTGACAGCGTGGAGTTTATTAGAGGTAAGGGTGGACCAGAAAGATTGCCAGCGGGTATAAAGGAAAGTCCGGAAAACTGGGAAGTAATCAGAAACAGGAAGGGAGGAAGTGCAAAAGGTAGGAAGGGTGAGGGCGTCATGTGCCAAAGAGTCAACAGTATCGTTACCAGAGATTCCAACATGATTGGGGACCCAGCAAAAACGAACTGTTTTGTGACGGACAGAAAGGCGAAATAACCAGTCCTGGATGTCGCGGACAAGAGGGTGTGAAGAGGAAAAGGAAGATAAAAGGGAGAGGGACGACCGAGAGTCGGTAAGAATAGTATAAGAAGAAGCGGTGAGGCGGAAGATGCGGCGGAGGGCAAAAAGAATCGCGAACAGCTCAGTAGTAAGAACGCTGACCTCAAGAGGGAGGCGGTATTGGAAATAAGTGTCAGGAAACAGGACAGCACAGCCCGAGCCAGTAGAAGACTTCGAGCCATCAGTATAAACGTGTATGCTACCAGAATGAGTAGGAAGATGAGCCGAGAAATGGGAGCGTAAGACACAGGAAGGGGTATTAGATTTCGGGGAGATAGGGAAGACAGAGGAGCAAAAGGAGAGGTGAGGGGAGAGCCAGGAGGGAGTAGAGGAAACAGAGAATGGGAGCGGATTAAGGGAGGGGGAAGAAGGATGAGACAGAAGGGCACGCATACGGATGGGGAAGGGAACAGGTAAGCGAGGCCGAGTGGCAAAGGTTGCAGACAGAGAAGGAGGGATACGCAAAGCGGAGGAGGGAAATTGAAGGGAACGGGAATAACAGCGGAGGGAAAGGAGGGCCCGGCGACGGGGAAGAGAAGGGAGGCCGGCTTCAGTGTATAAGCTCTCCACAGGGGAGGATCGGAAAGCACCAAGAGCGAGGCGGAGACCAAGGTGATGAACAGGGTCAAGGAGGCTGAGGACGGAGGGGGAGGCGGAAGAATAAACATGGCAGCCATAATCAAGGACAGAAAGGACCAGTACAATATGCAGCGAAAGCACCCCAAGACACATGGGAGAGGGTTTGTAGAAGACGGAGGCGGCGAAAGGCGGTATCCTTGAGAGAGAGGACATGCTGGCGCCAAGTAAGGCGAGAGTCGAAGATAAGACCAAGAAACTAGCCCGATGTGCGATATTCAAGAGGGGTGCCATAAAGAAGAAAGGGAGGAGGACAAGCAGTACGGGACCGTGAAAAGTAAATAGAGAAAGACTTTGTAGGGGAGAAGTGGAAGCCATGGTCGGTGGCCCAAGAGGAGGTGGCAGTAACAGCAGATTGAAGAAGGCGATGGAGAAGGGAGGAGGAGCTGCTCGAGGCATAAATGGCGAAATCGTCTACATAAAGAGAGGACCTGACACCAGGCGGGAGGATAGAAACGATGCCGTCAATGGCCAGGAGGAAGAGGGTAGTACTCAGGACCGAGCCCTGGGGCACACCCTCGTACTGACAGAAGGAGGGGGAGCAAGAGGAAGCAACCCTAACGCGGAAGGAACGGTTTCGCAGGAAGTTATGGAGGAAAACCCCCATGTTGCCAGAGACACCGACACAGGACAGCTGGTGAAGGATGTGATGGCGCCAAGTAGTGTCGTAAGCTTTCTCAAGATCAAAGAAAACAGCTAAGACAGATTCTCGTCGGGCAAAAGCAGAAGTAATATATGTTTGTAAGCGGGCGAGAGGTTCCACTGTACCACGGGCACATCGAAAGCCAAACTGAGTGGGGGAGAGAAGGTTCTTTGATTCGAGGTACCACATCAATCAGAGATTGATCATGCGCTCAAGGAGCTTGCAGACACAGCTAGTCAGAGCAATGGGTCTATAATCCTGGGGAAGAGTACCAGACTTGTTAGGCTTAAGAAAAGGGAGTATAAGTGCATCGCGCCACTTGGGTGGGAAGTCCCCGGTTAGCCAAACGCGGTTATAAAGGGTAAGTAAGAAGGTCAGGGAGACAGTAGGAAGGTGGCGGAGCATCTGATAGTGAACACCATCAGGGCCCGCAGAGGTGTTACGACAGCACTTCAAGGCAGAGGTAAGTTCAGAGGGGGAGAAGGGGGTGTTATATGAAGTATTAGAAGAAAGTGTGAAGGTAATAGGGGTGTGCTCACGTGTCGCCTTAAGGGCAGCAAACTCAGGAGGAAGATGGGAACCACTGCTGACGCTGCTAAAAAATGAGCCCAGTTCTGTGGCAACCTGGAGGGGTGCAGCAATATCACCCTGGGGGAGGCGAAGTACAGGAGCAAAGGAGGGTGGGTGTTTAACTGATAATTTATGAATACGGCGCCAGACTGAAACAATGGGGGTAGAGAAAGTCAAGGTAGACACATAAGCACGCCAACTGTTGGACTGAGCCAATCTAGTGGTCCGGCGGAACCTAGCCGAGGCACGTTTAAAGTTAACAAAGGCCGGGAGCTGGCCGGGAGTGTCCTGTTTACATCAGTAACTACTCCAGGCCCCCCGTTTCAAGCGAAAGGCAGTAGTGCAGACAGGGTTCCACCAGGGAACACATTTGGAGGCAAAGGGGCGGGAAATCCGGGGGATGGAGACAAAAGCAGCAGCGAGAACAGACGTGATAAAGTAGATCAACATATCAGAAGAGGAGAGACGAAGGGCAGACAGTGAGGCAAAAGCACGCCAGTCTGCTCTACCAAAGCACCAGCGAGGGTGTCTGGGAAGAGGGATGTAGGAAGTAGGAGAAAGAAGAACTGGGAAATGATCACTACAGGGATTGTGGTCAAGAACCGACCAGTGGAGATCTAGTAGTAGGTCAGGGGAACAGAGGGCGAGGTCGAGGCAGGAAAAAAGTCTGGGTGCGGAGATCAAAGTGTGTGGGGGCGGCAGTATTAAGGATAGTAAGGTCAAAGTCTTTAAGGAGATGGTCGAGAGAGCGGCCACGAGAGGTGACCACAGAATCCCCCCAAAGGGTGTGGCGACAATAAAAATCACCAACCACAAGGAGGGGGGAAGGGAGGTTAGAGAAAAGGGAGCGGAGGGCATCGAGATCAAGAGGCTGGGAAGGGGAAAGGTAAAGGGAAACGAGAGACACCCAACGGCGGAGGTAGATACGAAGGACTGTACAGGGAAGTGTAGTAGGGATAGGAAGAGGGGTAGAAACAACAGACTGGTGAAGAAGGATAGCAGAAGAAGAGATAGAGTGTGGGGAGGAAAAAAAGCGGTACTGAGGAATAGGGGTGGGCGGGCTAGTAAGGAAGGTTTCCTGAAGGCAGAGGACCATGGGGGCATAAGAGGAAATGAGTTGGCGAAGATCCTGTCGATGGGCACGAAAACCACGAATATTCCACTGAAGAACAGACATGACCAGTAGGGGATAAGACTCGGGATGGGTGAAGGTGAGGGAGGAGCGTTCTCAGGGAGTAAAGGACCGGGGTCCATATCCATAAGAGGCAAGGAAGAAGGAAGGGGGTCAGGAGCGGATGAGGTATGGGGAGAGGGGGGAGATTGAGAGAGGAGATCGGTGCGGGAGTAGCCAGGTGGTAGGGGAAGAGAAAGGATAGATCGGGTAGCAGAGGAAGGTGGGGGAGGGGCAGACGAATGGGGCTGCACCGAAGAACAGGCGGGGTAAGACGAGGAGGGGAGGGGAGAGTAAAGCGGGGAAGGGGGAGATGGCGGAGCGCCGGGTGCAGAGGGGGGGAGGTGGGCTGGAGGAGGGGTTGAGGAGGGGAGACAGCAGAGGGAGAAGGTGGAGAAGGGGGAGTCGGGGTAGGAGGAAGGTGCTTGGGGGGTGGGTGAATAGAGGCCACGACCTGGATAGGAGGAGCCGGGGGAGGAGATGAGGAAGTAGGAGGAGAGGACAATGGAGTCGTGTTCTTTATGTACTCGATGATGGCATCGAGGTTATCACCCTCGGAAGGAGCGGGCGAGGAAGGTGCAGGGCGAGTCTTTTTAGCAAGGTGGACAGGGGGTGAAGAGATCAAGGCGGGAGCTGGAGAGGGGGTTGGTGGGGGAGAGGAGACCAAAGTTTCAGAGTGGTGTTGTCGTTTGTTGGAGTGGGAGCGCTGAGGGCGTGGAGAGGGAGGGGTAGGGTATACAGACGGTGATGGAGGTAGGAGTATCAGGGTCAAGGACAGCAAAAGAATTAGAGCAGGAGATGGAGGATGGAGGGTGGGAGGGAGAGAGGCAGGAGGAAGGAGGTAGAGGAGAGAGATGGGTGGAAGGGGTAGGAGAGGAAGGCCGAGGATCGGGGCGGGAAGAAGAGGACGTGGCTGGAAGGTGAGGGGAAGAGGCGGAGGCAGCAACATGGTGAGGAGAAGGGGTGAAGCCTAGGCGACGGGCTTTCTGACGAGCCTCACGTAATGTGAGACCGTCACGGAAGCGAATACCAGCGACTTCAGCCTCAAACTTGTAAGTTGGGCAGCCGCGGTAGTGAACATTATGGGGGCCGCCACAATTGCAGCAGCGGTGGGTAGTGGTGTGGCATTGATCACGGGTATGGGTAAGGCCACACAAAGGGCAGCGGAGAGCGGAGCGGCAGTGTTTTTCTGGATGACCAAAACGCCAACAGTTTCGGCACTGGCGAGGTGGAGGAACGTAAGGCCGGACTGGGAGCATGATGCCCCCAACGTAGACATGGGTAGGGAGATCGTGGCGTTTAAAGGATATCCGTGCAACATTGGTGGGGTTTCTCTGGCGACCTCGGGGGGACAAGGTATAACAGCGAACGGTTACAGCGTCGTACTCGCTGAGTAGATCTAGTAGGTCAGTGTGACAGTCTGACCAGACCTTGTCGTCAATTGGACAGTCTTGTGGGGAGATTACGACAGTGCCAGTGCATGTGTTGAGACGGTCGTCAGGGGTTGCACAGATGCGGGTACCGGATGGAGCCAATAAGTTGGCCATGGCCTGAGACTGAGCCTCAGACTCCACGCGTACCAGGCGTGAACGGTCAGGTCGGGTTTGAAAATGAACCTTGCCTACTTGTTCCTGTAGACAACGTTGAAATAGGAGGGTATTCTCAGCGAAGGGAGCGGAGGGGGGGATAATGAAGAAACGATCCCAGCGGGCAGGGGCGAAGAAGAGGTCATAGGCAGAAGGGTGAGACACGCCACGAGAGGAGCCAGTCCGGGGCTGTGCGGTAGTCTTCTTAGATGAAGAGGGAACATAAGGGGCTAAGGTGGTAATATAGGAAGATGTAGATGTGACGGGGAGGGAGGCTGAAGGGGTGGTAGGACTGGAAGAGAGAGTCGGGAGAGCGGTAGACGTAGGGGAGAGAAGAGAGGTAGTAGAAGGGTGCTGGAAATAGGGACGGTAGAAGGAGGAGCAGGGGGCAGGTGAAGTGAGGAGACTACAGGGGTGCGAATAGAGGCTGTGGTAGTAGTAGAGGAGGATGAGGAGTAATGAGGACCGAACCCTGTGGGGGATGGGGGGGTGATAGTAGGAGAGAGAAGATGTGGGAGGTGGGGTATAGGATGGAAAAGTTGTGGAGGGGGTAGGGGTACAAGGGAGAGTAGAAGGTGGAATGGTCTGAGGAACAGGTAGAGAGGTCGAGACCAGGTCCATTGGGCAAGCAGAGGTGTCAGGTAGGGGACGACCAGCAGCAGAGGCCTCGAGGAACTGGTCAGATACCACTCGAGGGGGGCTTGTTAAGTTTGATTTATCCATATACTGTTGTTTTAATGAACATGGCATCGGGGGTCACGGGTAAACCGCCTACCGGATTGGCAAAAGGGGCCGAGCGCTGCCGCCGGGGACGGGGTACCTCGTCCCCCACAGGGCTACCCGGTTTAAAAGGCAGCCCTTGTGGCACCGAAAGTTTGCCCCGCAGCAGCGAGCAAAGTCCTCAGCCTCGATGTCTACCGGCCCAGGCACCCTCCAGCCAACACAGGACGGCCCACAACGGGCGATCCCCCTGGCGGGCGGCACCGGTGACCCACACCAGCCTACGGTCGGGATCATCTTGTTGGTCCTGACGGACACACAAGCCCCCCCACCACGACAAGGTAGATCCCATGGGGGGGTCAAATAAGCAGTGACTTGCGCCCCAGGGAACAGTATATTATAGCTAGAAATAGGGCCAACATGATACTGGAATTTATTAGTAGGTGTGTGACAAATAGGAGTTCTGAGGTCATTCTGAGGTTGTATTTAGCGCTAATTAGACCCCACCTAGATTATGCAGCTCAATTTTGGTCCCCTTATTATAGGAAGGATATAGGCTCCTTGGAGGCAGTTCAGAGAAGAATGACCAAGATGATTCAGGGGCTGATAAATTTATCCTACAAAGATAAGTTAAAACGTCTTAATCTCCACTCCCTAGAGAGAAGGAGGACAAGAGGGGATATGATTGAGGTTTTCAAATGGGTAAAAGGAATTAATAAGGGAAACATTGATCAGGTATTAGAATTTAGTAGTCAGGATAGGAAACGTGAAAATGGGTACAAGCTAGAAAAACTTAGATTCAGGACAGACATAGATAGATATTGGTTTACAACTGTCGTGAACGATTGGAATAGGCTGGGTAGACATGTAGTAAGTGCTGAGTCAATAGGTAGCTTTAAAAGACGGTTGGATGAGAGTATGGATAAGGATGACAGGTGGGATGGCTAAATATTGGATTATTCCAAGGATGGGGGACAAGGAGCTGCCTCGTGTAGGTCATTAACTGGCCTCTTGCAGTCTCCTGATTTCTTATGTAAGTGATCTGAGTGTTTTTCTATGTAAGTACAGCAAGAGGAAAGTGACAGCTTGCTAGCACAATTCTTGCTTGCTCCAGAGAAGAAAACATTTAAATAGTTTATCTGAGTGCATTTTTATCAATGTAAAACAATTGCTAATATGTTATAACTAATAATCTGTATCCACTCGAGGTGGAGGACTTGCTGGAACAGCTTGCCAATTACACTTTTAGTTTTCACTTATCTATTTATATACCAGTTATAAACTATCTATAGACCTATTCCAAAAACCTTCCCCAGAGAATGGCAATGACACAAGTGTCTCCATTTATTCCGGTCCTACATTCTCTCCTTGCATGCTCTAATCCTCTCATTCTCTTTTTTTCCCCATTTCTCTCGCGTACTTTAGCACTATGTCCTCTAATTTCACTGGATATCGTCCTCTTGTACACACCGCATCTACAATGCTCATGTAGATACTCTGTCATATCCCTTTCTAACCTTCTATGTGGCAGAACCATCACAAGATGTTGCATTTGACCTTAATAATCACACATCTCATTCCTTCACCTTTTCTAGACATGTCAAACGTTGTTATACACAGTCGTTACTTTCTCCATCTATTCTTGCACCATAGGCTATTCTCAGCTATTTCCACAATCAGTTTTCATTCTTTAACATGACTGCAAGAGGAAACATGGCTATGTATTACCTTTTGGGTCACCTATGAATGATAATGACAAACTGGACGTGAAGTTAATATAATCCTATTAAGTAGCAAAAACGTACTCTCTCTCTCTTTCTCTTTCTCAACATCCATTTCCTGATTGTAGAGGGGACAAAAATGCTATCGATCATAGTAAACTATTAGACACAGAGCTCTGTAACAGTTAAATGCTTCATTTGAAGCAAGGTCGAACTAGCTAAAAAAAAAAAAGAGAATTAGTTTTGATATTTAGATATGAAGAGAAAGCCATCAAAGGAGAAAAAAGTGAAAATCATAAAGATGATGATCTGCTTTACCTTAAACTCTGTGTCGCATGGATCTCCTCGTTGTCTTGCCTGCTGTATCTCCCGCCGAAGCGTGGTTACCTTGGGATGCACCAACCCATCGCCACCCCGCTCCCGCACTGCTGCTAGTCGCGCTACCACCTCTGTGTAACAACCTGAACACCACCACCCGTTAGGAGGGGACGGGTGCGTCTTATACATACACAACAACTTATCACCACAGAAACATAGATGAAAATTTTGGTGACACATTTGTAATGCTAAGAAATATACGGATGGCTTTTCACTACCTAGATACAGATACGATGGAAAAAAATATAATTTCAATGATTATACCAAAATTGGAATATGCTTAAAAAAAAGTAATACAGTTCCTTCATAAGAAAAGCACGAATCGAAACTAGAAACTATAAGCCTTACCATGCGGATTTCCGCTTGCTTATTTTTTTAAGCAGAAAAATAATACTTATTACATATATTTATATATTTACAAAACAAGTAAACACAATTCATTCTATTGTTTTTCAGTGAATCATGTGGTCTTTCACATTATTGTATATCGGTTATCTACTTGCCGAAAAGAATGCACAGATTGGGACAGTTCGAAAGACGGTTGCCGAACGGCATTTTCTTTCCGGAGATGGAATGCACTAAGTACATTCCATCTCCGGAAAGAAATTCTTATAGTACGATTGATTATCGTATCTCACACTTGCTTTTCTTGCACTACATGTGAGCACTAGCGTTATATTCCTGGTTTCTGGTTTTTGTCTGGTATAAATGGAATGTTGGGTTGACTTTTCTAGTTCAACTCAAACAGCGTGTGCAAATACGGTATGTAACATGCACGCCAGGATGTACCAATTTCATTAAAAAAAAAAAAAAAAAAAAAAAAAAAAAAAAATATATATATATATATATATATATATATATATATATATATGTATATATATATATATATATATATATATATATATATATATATATATACATATATATATATATATATATATATATATATATATATATATATACATATATATATATATATATATATATATATATATATATATATATATATATATATATATATATATATATATATATATAGAGAGAGAGAGAGAGAGAGAGAGAGAGAGAGAGAGAGAGAGAGAGAGAGAGAGAGAGAGAGAGAGAGAGAGAGAGAGAGAGAGAGAGAGAGAGAGAGAGAGAGAGAGAGAGAGAGAGAGAGAGAGAGAGAGAGAGAGAGGCTAAATCGAATTATTTTTACCATAAAAGTAACAGAACAATAGTTTGATTTACAAAAAGCTTACAGCCGTGCAATCACATTTTTTTCTCTCTGTTTCGTGTCCCTAATTATATTCCTCCCCTTCCTTGGGCCCCCAAGACCTTCACCATCCACCTTTCGCCTCACACACGACCTAAGTCAAGGCTGCCCACCCTTCTCCGATAAGGTGTTGCTGCCATCACCTCCTCCTCCTCCGCTGATGCTCTCCACTATTTCACATATGGATCTGCCAAAGAAGATGGCACAGCAGGAGCTGTCTTTGTATGTGAGGCAATCACACGTTCCTTGACTTTCAAATAACACTACTGCCTTTCAAGCCGAACTGATTGCACTCCTTATTTCACTACAACACGCCTGCAATCTTCAACCCACTTCCAACCCCATCTTCCCTTTCTGCTCTATACGCCATTTAACGCGACTTCCTTCAGATAATGTCCTCATCTCCTCCATTCACCATCGCCTCCTAACTCTCTATCGGTCCAACACCGATGTTGCCCTCCATTGGGTTCCGGGACATGTTGGTCTCAACGGGAATGAGCGAGCTGACACAGCAGCGCGCCTAGCTAGTGAGGAACCATCTGTCACTTTTCATGTCCCTCTTAGCAATTCCAGGGCAGCCATCACTTAAACTGCACATCTCATGGAAAATTTTGTCATCCAGGACTCTCGATCAGCAACCTGGTACGTGACTGCAACCAAGAGAAAACCACTTCAAATTCCACCTAAGACATCCCAACAAACAATATCCCAACCTAAGACTTGGTTACCCCTGCTGGACACAGATAACAAACACAGACTCCGACCCTTGCCCACACTGCCTCACAGTCCCTGATGACCCACTAATACATTATGTCCTTCACTGCCCAAGTACCTGCAGACTACGTTTCCAGGACGCCTCTTCACATCTAGCAACGCTGCTCGACATCTGCACAAGCTACCCTCCACCTCGCTAGAAACCCTGCAGTCATGTCTCTCGGCTGCAAAATCATCAGTTTATCTCCTGTGGCAAAGTCACTGGGACAAGCTCCATCTTTCCACTGTTAAACCCATCCTGGGCGAGTGGGCTTCCTCCAACTACCTCACAAGGCGTCAGGAGGTGGTTCTCGCACGCCTCAGGATGGGCTGCACCCTACCCACCCACATGCTCCCCTACATCGTCCACGCCTTACCACCCCAAATGCATCACCTGCCATACTTCCCTCTCTATCGACCACATCCTACTTCACTGTGTGCGTTATCGAGAGGCGCGACGGTCCCTCGCATCCTTCTATGAGGCCCGCCGCCTTCCAATGACGCAGACCACCCTTCTGGGTGACAAGCATCCGGATGTGGTCCATAGGCTGATGATTTTCCTGGCCGAGACCAATTTAATCAAAGAGTTATGAGACTTGTATATTCCAATGCTTATCATTATTGTACATGTACCACTCTGTATATACTGCACTTTTTTCTTGTTATAAAAATGTTTTGAATGAATGATTGTATGTATTATGTGTGACATGAATGTCAATTATTCCCCATGTTTATTGTAAATACGTTTTCGTACGTATCCTCCCCCACTGTATGTATGTATACCATTTTTTGTCCCTCACCTCCCCTGACTAATGACTTTAGTTTTTGCCTTAGGGTTCAGGTTCCCAAGTATGTCTGTGTGTGCATGATGCGTGACTGAGTTTGTATGAATGTATGTATTAAATTTTACAAATAAAAATTTTAAACTAAATAAAAAATAAATAAATAAAAGACATTTGATAAATAAATTAAATAAGTTAAAAAAGATAAATTTCAATTCAAAACCTAAATGGCCTAATAGCCTATGCCATGGCCGATGAAAAAGAGAGAGAGAGAGAGAGAGAGAGAGAGAGAGAGAGAGAGAGAGAGAGAGAGAGAGAGAGAGAGAGAGAGAGAGAGAGAGAGAGAGAGAGAGAGAGAGAGAGAGAGAGAGAGAGAGAGATAGGGGGAGGGGGGGGGGGGTTCTTCTCAGGCTGTAAAGATGCTACCTCCCTTGGATTATAGCACAGGCTGGACCGAGTGATATACATGGAGGATTGCTGCTTACTGTTATTTTCTAGTTTGTTTAGGGTTTCATATAATTTGTTCTTTACCTTGTTTTGTTCCTTGGGTTAACGTGTTCTTATGGGTTATTAACGCCACTGGTTATTTCCATATTGGTGAATTATCATTAAAGTTTAAGTTATTGTTAAGCTACGTGAATGTTTGCTTTTCCTTTAGAATGGTCGTTATCGTAAGCTTACACTCTTTATTGATAATATAGCAGTTGACACAACAACGGGACCCAGTGTTTGCAGGATGTAAAAAGTTCCTGGATTATATATTTTTTCTATTTCAGAAAGTCGAGTGGTGAACGCACACACATACGTACAGTACATGCATGCAGGCACGCTCGCACACGAAAGAAAAAAAAAAAAAAATAAATAAAGTCAACGAAGCTATAACTTTCTCATTTGATATGATCGATATGTTAAGGAGTAAAACATCAAGGCTGAACATATAGTAGAGCCTTCAGATACAGAAGTACTTGAAAACGCATTAAACGTAATGTATTAAAAATGCTTGTGCAACCGAAGTAGGGATTAAAAAGGTGACTAAATAATACCCCCGAACTAGGTAGCTATAGACTATATAGTTCTACTAGGGTTAATTAACAAGAGAGTGCTACCCCTCCCACCAAGAAGCTATCTTGAAACATAGACGAGCTCACACACTTCAATAAGGCCACGCGCCGAGCACGTTATCACAAAATAGAGAGATAAACAGATACGGTGGACACAGAATGATGCGGAGAAGACCAGAGGACAGGGTTATGTTTTAAGTCTCTGATTACACACACAACTACCACTGACCGAGTAATCTGCATTACAGACGTGTATTGCAAAAATACTGATAATGCCTCAAAAGCATTCATGTTAATACATAACGATAAGCAAGGAGCTTGATGAATTCACGAAGGCACATAATAATAATAATAATAATAATAATAATAATAATAATAATAATAATAATAATAATAATAATAATAATAATAATAATGATATTAATAATAATTTTATTTCGCCTGAAGGCATAGACAACCCGAACAGACAAAGTATGTATAAAAAAAAAATAAAATAAAATAAAATAAAATAAATAAATAAATAAAATACAAAAATAATATAGTAATACTGTAAAAAAATACTGAAGATACAATGGAAAAAGCGAGAATGACGAAAAATTTCATGAAAAAAGTAATTATAATAATAATAATCATGATTATGAAATCTTTTTCCCCGGAGGCATAGACACAGACAATCAAATAAAGTCACATAATCACTACGAAATAACAATAACATTAATAATCATAATAATAATAATAATTCTACTACTACTACTACTACTACTAATAGTAATTATAAAACAATCGTAATGATACTATTACTACTATTTATAATAGTAATAATAATAATAATCACAGTAATACTAAAAGTAATAATAATAGTACCTATTGATATAAATAATAATAGTAATAGTAATAATGATAATATTAAGTGGTCTCTAAGGCTCTGAAAGTAGATCTAATCTTTCATCATTAGTAGCTGATTACCAGTATAATTACCACTCTTCTTCAATTTAATGTAAGAATAACAACTTTTTTTTTTACTGGATCTTGAAGAAAGAGTCTTGCAAAAATATTGAAGTCATCAGCAATCGTTTAAGCCTTCGAAAATAAAAAAAAGAAAATAAAACGTATAGAGTTTACTAAAAATTTATCTTCGAGTATACTGATAAGGTCTCATCACCTCGGAATCTAATGTGAATGCGAAGTATTCTGTCTCCATCGAGGATAGTGACAAGTTTGTCCGCAGACGCACCTAGAAAAGGGAACTCGCTGCCGTTTACCAAACCACTCACGGACATTACAGGTATCTTTGGCAGTTCTTCTGGGTAAGAAGAATTCTATGTTAAACGAATACCTAACAGCATTACGAGCTGGTTATAGGAGAGATGAAATTCAGCGTGTGCGCAGTGAAGCCACTGTTTAAAGCGGAAACACCTGATGCAGAACGGCAGGTATAGAACAGTGAAAATTAACAATTCTTTCCTTGCCTGGTTAGATGGAGCTGTGGCAGGATACCACCATGGGGGAAGACCTTGAAACTACGGTATCTGAGAACATCACCGTCGTAGAGGTCGAACAATGGCGTGTGGTGCTAGACACCATCAACAGCGTCATCATGACCTCCAACACAATCAATCTTATGTTGGGAATGGGCGCCGCCATCTCCCTTGCGGAGGTGAGGGCCAGAGTTCCTCAGTTACCCTGAGGCTGGCATCGGGGTGATTTATTCTGTAGTTTATGACCATGTCTTGCCGTATCGTGGATATGGCAAGGACGTACTTTGGTTCAAATGTCACCCGTGTTGCCTGACAAGAGTACCTATGGCGAGAATGTAGTGTTCCTCGGGATCAAAGGGTTCCTGCAGCAAAGTTATTCCTTTCCAGATATGGACGCACACAAAACGGCCCATCGGGGCGGTGATCGGCATGCTGGGACAGTTCGCAATATTGCCGGCCATCGGTTTCTGCCTCTCTTTGGGATTCAAATTGCGGCCGTATGAAGCACTGGGAGTCCTCATCATTTCCTGCTGCCCAGGCGGATCCTTCTCTAATTTCTTTACCTTTTGGGTTGACGGTGACTTGGCACTCAGGTGAGTTATGATCCAACCCACCGCCGCACTCAGTGGCTTTCTTGCCTTACTCGCACATCACTCCTGTTTGCTGCAGTCTGTGTAACGTGTGTAAGTCGTAGGAACACATTCGCAGCTCCGTGAATGTTATTGTTTTACTGTTGCAGCATTATGATGACGGTGTGCTCGTCTCTGCTCGCCTTGGGAGGGATGCCCTTCAACCTATGGCTGTACGGCAGTTACTGGCAAGAAGGAAGTAACGACTTCGTCATCCCCTTCACTAATATCATAGTTTCCCTCCTCTTTGTTTCTGTGCCGGTCATTGTGGGCATGACAGTGAGGCACTTCCACCAGAGGGCAGCAGAAATCATCACTCGGGTAAGTCCTGCCTGGTGCAAGTGGAGCTCAGGATTACTCAACGGAAGACACAAGTAGGTTGACCCAAAATATATTCGCACTTCGCATTATGAAGTTGCAGATTATTTATTTCAGTTAAGGGGCCTCCAACAAGGTTCATAACATCCCTCAATGGACTGGGGTGCCACGCCATAATCATGAGAAGGATCTTCAAAGGTCCCAGCAGGCTACACCACAACCAGTGTCTCTTGTTTGACAGGTATCGAGTCTGATTGGATGGGTGGGCGTGATCTCTGGCATCGTCATTTGGATTATCCTGTACTGGCAGGTCTTCGTGCTGGCCACCCCTCTGCTCTATCTAGCCGCCATTCTCCTTCCGTCCGTTGGGTTTACCTTTGCTTTCCTCTTGGCCAAATTAGCTTGCCAGGTACGTAGTACTATGTTTTCTCAGTGCACCGCGGTGGTCGCGCGTTTAACACTTTTCCCTGCCTGAAAACTGTATCCATATCGTCTGTTACAGAACAACATGATCGGACGCACCATCGGTATAGAAACTAGTTCCCAGAACATGCCTGTTGCAATCAGCATCATTCTTCTCTCTTTTACCGGCCTTGAGGTAAATATACTTGTGTCAGCAATCATGATATTCCAAATACACAACGTCCCCTTTGCTGCAAACAGTATGTCAAAGTTAATGTGATCTCTCTCTCTCTCTCTCTTTAGCTGAAGGGTGAACTTATGCTGTTTCCCACGTTGTATGGAGTCTTCTTGACCTCAGAAGCCATGTTGGGCATCTCTGCCTACCAGTTGTATAAGCGGTTTCACAAGAAGGCCGATGGCTACCCAGCAATGCAAACAGCCCGCCTGGAGCTTTCCACCCCAGCCGAGAAGGAAACTTTTAAAATGTGACATGGCCAGTGGACCAACGCAGGCAGCGAAGCTATTGTTTCTATGTTGAACAGTGTGTATATTGGGGTTTGTGGAGGGGGAGCGAAAGGTATGATAATAAGAGTGTTACCTAGTGAACTCTTTTGGACACTTTTTGTATTTACTATGATTATTGCTAATGGAGAAAAGTAAATTGATAAAAAACACCAAATGCTTTGCAGTGTATTACCTCGCTGGATCTGCTGTTTGGCCCCTTACCAGCATTGTCCACGAGCCTATGGTAGACGAATATTCTACGGACTGTTGCACGAGCTGCCTCATAAATCATGTCAATGTTGTCACTGTTAATGAGTTACCACCATAGAGGATCAGAGGCACTTATCCAAACTCGCTTAATGAATGTGGTGTCACACTTAGGTTAGGTTCAGTTCAGTTATTTTCGGTTATATAAGACTTACATTTAATTAGCCAAAAATTAGGGTTCTCAACTTTAGATTTTTTTTTCTGGATTTGGGTAATAAAATGTAAAAATCTTATATAACCGAACCTAACCTAACTTAACCTAACCATAACTCAACCTAACATAACATAACCTAACATAACTTCATAGACGTTTTGCGAGGAAAATAATGGTGAGCGCCGCCTGAAACCTTCACAGATGTGTTGAGTACACAATGTATAGTATGTAGGGAAGGAGAGAAAAAAGAAAGGGCAGAAGATCTTATTCTGCATTTTTACCGTAATCTTAAATAAAATTCATGAAACAATTGTGTTAAAATGTCAACAAAGTGCATCATATATATATATATATATATATATATATATATATATATATATATATATATATATATATTATAATTTTTTTTTTTTTTTCAGCATATGAAAATATTATACTATTGACTGTCTGGCTAACAAGCCAGCCTCCCGCCAAAACTTTTAAACACACACCCGGTCAAAACTCTAATAACTGAAAACATACTAGGATGATTCAAACCAGTATGACACTGTTTTTAGATTGAAAGAGTGAGCTCAAGTGCAACATTGCATAATAAAATTTATATAACGGCCATTCAAAAGCTAAAAAAAAAAAAAAATAAATAAAAAAATAAAATAAAATAAAAGGCTGTACTACGTGCACATATTGTATGTATTCTTTTATGACAGGGGTTCTCAATCTTTTGCAAGCTGAGTCCCCAAAGCTGGTTCAATGCAGTTGAGGCCCTTCTCCTTACGCCACCCAGTCAACCCGTCTCCTATCCCCCAACTATATCCCCATAGATAGAAAGATAGCCCTTGGCTAGGCTATTATTGTATTGGCCCACAGTAGTAGTAATAGTAGTACTAGGCCTAATAGTAGAAATATAATTTTTCGTGATTTTTTCCCCCTACCGTTCTGTGCTCGCCCCCCCCCCCCCCCCCCCCCCCCGGTTGAGAACCACTGCTTTATGGTAACTTTAAGAACATAAGAAATGAGGAGACTGCAAGAGGCCGGTTAATGACCTATACGAGGCAGTTCCTTGTCCCCACCCTTGGAATAATCCAATATTTAGGCCTCCCATCCCCATCCATACTCTGATCCAACCGTCTTTTAAAGCTATCTATTGACTCAGTACTTACTACGTCTCTATCCAGCCTATTCTAATCGTTCACGACTCTGTTAGTGAACCAATATCTACCTATGTCTGTCCTGAATCTAAGTTTTTCTAGCTTGTACCCATTTCCACGTGTCCTATCCTGGCTACTAAATTCTAAAATCTGATCAATTTTTCCCTTATTAATTCCTTTTACCCATTTGAAAACCTCAATCATATCCCCTCTTACCCTCCTTCTCTCTAGGGAGTGGAGATTAAGACGTTTTAACCTATCTTTGTAGGGTAAATTTCTCAGTCCCTGAATCATCTTGGCCATTCTTCTCTGAACAGCCTCCAAGGAGCCTATATCCTTCCTATAATAAGGGGACCAAAATTGAGCTGCATAATCTAGGTGGGGTCTAACTAGCGCTAAATACAACCTCAGAATGACCTCAGAACATCTATTTGTCACACACCTACTAATAAATCCCAGTATCTTGTTGGCCCTATTTCTAGCTATAATACACTGTTCCCTGGGGCGCAAGTCACTGCTTACTTGAACTCCTAAGTCCCTCACACTATATGACCTTCCTAAGGCAGTGTCATTTAATGTGTAGTCTACAGACCTATTACCTTTACCTACGTTCATAATGCTACACTTGTTAACATTAAACTGCATCTGCCATTTCTCTGACCACTCGTACAGCCCATTTAAGTCATCCTGCAGCATCCTAGCATCATCTAAATTCTTTACCTGTCTTCCTATCTTTGTGTTATCGGCAAATTTACTGATATCACTGTTTATTCCTGTCTCTAAGTCATTTCCCATAGCAATACGCATCGTGAGTTTATCAATCATGGTGAAAAACAGTTCTTGTCAGCGAGCATCAGACGCCGATCAACTACATGTTATAGTAAATATGAGACAGGTAAGATAAAAATATCAAACATAAAACACACACACTCAGATATATATATATATATATATATATATATATATATATATATATATATATATATATATATATATATATATATATATATATATATATATATATACACATGCATTAGGTGCAAACTATAAGTTTAGTGTCAGTCATGACAACATACAGATCGCCTTAATATCCATCTCGCTCTCTTGTTGTATGAATTGTAATTGTAATGTGGAGGGGGGGGGGGAATGTGCCAGGCAACAAAGGCCATATGGCACTATTAGGGTAGTAGGGTTAGGTAGTAGGACTAGGTGGAGGGTAGGGTCGGGTAGGAGTTAGATTAGATGTAGGACGTTAGCGGTACGAAGAAAGGATATAAGGGCAGGGTCTTGTTGTATGAAATAATTTCACTCAGAACCGTCGCTTGATATCTACCTAGAATTGCTAGCCACGAACAACAACAACAAAAAAAGGTAAATAATCGTAGTTTTCAGGTGCGTGCTATGAGCAGCCTGTAGATGGTTTTGATGCCCAAAATGTATATTCCATTTACATGAAGCAGATGACTAAGGAGAATAATGACACTGATAATTGGAGATAAGCAGCCAATCATATCCATGACTGATAAGATAACTAGCCTGTACCAACGTGCGTGTACTCTTGATTTATCCACTGCGATGTGTGTGAGTCCCGACAATTTGTAGCCAAAAGTGGATTTCACAGTGCATGGTGCGGGTTCTACGGTATTCTGCAGTGTCTGCTGAGGCGAGGGTAAGCTAAAAGTACTGTAGAGTTGAAGGAGCAGCTATGTGGACCAGCTGCGTCCCGCACACAGTTCAGGCCTCCGAACAAATATTGCACTCGCCAATAGTTTAAACGTGGTTGCATTCATTCTGTTTGCTGTGGTTTTCATTGTTGCAGCCAAGGCCTCTTCCAAGTAACGCTAAAAAGACATCGATTGTATTGACATTATAGTAACGACCGAACTAAACCAATCTGACGCGTTAAAGTAAAAAAAAAGAAGAAAAAAAAAATTTCATGTCCACAGGGCAGGATTTTTTTTTTTTGGCAATCACCAATAGATTATCATTTGAGTCAGCATTTTCTTTTTAAGCAATCACCACAAGGTTATAATTTGAGTCAGCATTTTCTTTTTAGGCAATCGCCACAAGGTTATAATTTGAGTCAGCATTTTCTTTTAAGGCAATCACCACAAGGTTATCATTTGAGTCCGCATTTTCTTGAGTACATGTCGCTACCAATTAGCCTGTTCGCAGCTAGGGTCGTAGACACCTATCAGCGCTAGAATGTTTAATTTTCTCCGATTTTCCGGGACAAAGGGGTGTCTTAGTTAATTTAGAAACCGATGTGCAAAAAAATACGACATGAATTGCTGCACATCTGTATTTAAAATTAAATACATAACCTTAATGTTATTATTCTTACTTACTGGTGCATGATAAGGCTTTGTTGATTGTATAATAAGATAAAGCTACAATTAGGTAATTATTAATTTTTTCAGTAAGTATGGGCAGTAAAAATAAAAGGATATTGATTTCGGCTTATACATTTTATCTGAGTGTGTTAAAAAAATATTGGAAATCACTGTCACGTCCTATTTACGAAGGTGGTCAGTGAAAAAAAAAAAAATAATAATAAAAAAATAAATAAATAAAATAAAACAGCACCGCTGCCAGACGTACGACGTAGCATAGTAAGCGCCGTTAGGAAGACTGGTATTTATCACTATGGAGATATTTTACTTCTAATAAACCCTTGTCACAGCATTTGCAGCTGACAATGCCATCAGGAGTTGCTCTGAGTAGCCTGCTAGTGTTTGTTGTGGTTTGCCGCCAGTAGCCGAGGGTATAGTTATCGTACTGGAAAAAATTAAGTCTGCGACACAAAATTATATTTTCTATACATTACATGGATTTGCCTATTGTTTGGTACATTCAAATGAAAGTATGTATCGGTATACGCCCATTGAGGTCAGTACAAAATGACAAATTGCTTGCCTTGATACAAATATAAGCTGTTTTAAGAATATAATCTGAAATTATGAATAGAGGCTCAAACGATGTCATATGCCGTCAGACATCATGAGATTAATTGACTTAAATTTCAGACGCACTAATGTGCAATAATACAGCTGTGTAAGCTTGTAAAACTTGCCCCAAAGAGTATTTATATTCCGGCAAAAATTACAAAATCTGGCGCTGTCCGGTATCAAGATACTCACTGTGAACAGGCTAATTGTGGCCAAATCAGCAACTTTTCTTTTTCTTTAAAATTTTTTGTGGAATAATCTGGATTATTTGTAAGATTTTCGTGCAAAAATTAAGTTAGATGACATCACCACTGATATTAGAGCATTCAACAATATGAATTTAGCTTAACTTAGCCTTCTTACATAATGTCATCTATAAGAAAAAAACATGTACAGTAGAATTTCCCATCTAACGAATAATTGGTGCAAAAAAAACCGCGTTAAGCGGATATCACACTATTTTTCCTCCTACATCCTACCTCCAACCTCCAATTTCAGCCAGCACCGCCGACACCTCCTAGCAGACACGCGACACGCGTTTGTTTACGTTTATCTCCAGCTCCAGCAACAATGGCCGACCTCTTTAGGACGACGGGGTTCTATAAAATTCTATTCCAGAAAAATTGTCAATGCAGCAGTGTTATGTGCCCACTTTAATGACCTTAAAAAGATTCTTGAAAAGAGGTTCTTGAAAGCACACTATATTCACAATTAGTTATATCAACTGATAAGTTGTTCTAATTTAAAGTCGCTTTTCTTTTTTCTTTTACTTATTTGTAATCATTATTCCATTGCAACTTATGCAAGAAATAAAAATATTATGGCAAACTATTTTGTCTTCTCAACAATTTACATAGAATGTCATTTGATTTCGAATTTTGCTCCAGCATCTGATTCCTTCCCAAACCGCGCGGGCTGTAAAACTGCTCCGACAATCGGAGGAAAAGTGCTGGAGGTCGGCGGTAACCGCCGATTTGTTGGAGGTTGGAAAAAAAATAGCCCAGTGTGATAACCGCTTTAGATACAAATTCGTTAGATATAGATACATAAACTTATGGGAAAAATTGTAATTGGTGCCAAAACTTCGGCGGAGTGGCTATTTTCACCAATTTTTGCCCTTCCGAGTGTTATTTCGAGACCTAAAATACATACAAATCATATAATATACTTATTATTAGAATTAATAATAAACCAACCTGTGCAACACCTAGGCTTGCCTTAATTTCACTTTTCTGTCTCTTAAAGTTACGCACTGTGCCCTCAGGAAACCCAGTCATTTTCACTATCTTGCAATTCTTGTGGCCTTTTTCAATTAATTCAATCACCCTCGTTTTGTCTTCCATCGTATATTTATTAAATTTCTTTCCAAGATGAGTAGCCTTTTTCACTGTTTTTTTCCTTACGTTCTTCAAGGTTTTCTTTCTCACCACTCCCCTCTCCGCTACCTGAGGCTCGGGCAGACATCATGAGAAGCGTAACACACCGCCAGACACTCGTTAGATGAAAAAAAAGAAGAAAAAAAAAGGGAACAATGAGACGAGCACAACACGGTTGAAAGATAGCGGCGCGGGACTGACGATAGTGGCCAGTGTTACCAGTAAAAATTCAGTGATCTGCGGGAAGTTTGAAATTCGATCCCGGGAGCCCGGAATAATTGCCGTTAGAAATGAATTTTGGATCATTAGATACGAATTTGTTAGATCCAAGTGCGTTAGATTGGAAATTCTACTGTAAGTAGATACTCATCAGTAGGTAGGTATAGTAGCAGCAGCAATAGCAGTGCCAGAAACAACAACACCAGTAGATACACCATCAACCCCAACACATAGTACCTCCTCTTTGAGACGGGGAGACAAACGATGGTTACAAGATGGTTGCTTGTCTGACCTGGATGGTAGTAACTGGTCACGCTAACTAGCCAGCCATGCCTACTACACTACATTTACTATGTGATAGTGGTAGCACTGAGCATTAACTTGCGACGCCATGTAGTCTCTATCTTCTATGCGCCCTACTTGACCAGTGATTGTCTCCTCCTGCCTCCTTCCTCCCTTAGCTCTTAAGTGGCCTGGAGGGTGAGTGACCAGCTTCATGGACGGGCTGAGGAGCCTGCACGATGGCTCCAACAACAGCTTGGCCAGGGAGGTAGCGACATTCCACAAGTTGCCGGAGTGGCTGGTGAGGTTGGACCAGGCGACTGCTCTCTTTATCATCTTCAACACAGTTATCTTCATGTTGGGCATCGGTGCCGCCACCTATTGGAAGGAGGTAACCCCTCTCTTTTGCCATGAGTTTGTGCCATTTGTGGCTCATTATCTGTCGTTGTGAAGCACCTTACCGCTTTTCTTTCTTTAGTTTTGGGAGCATCTGAGACGGCCATGGCCATGTCTCGTCGGAATGGCGTGTCAGTTTGTGCTACTACCAGCGATGGGCTTCGGTCTGTGCCTCGCCTTCCATCTGACGCCTTATGAGACTCTGGGCGTCCTTATTCTCGCTGGTAGCCCCGGCGGAGCATTTTCAAGTTTCTTCACGTTCTGGGTTGACGGCGATCTTGCTCTCAGGTTAGTGTTTCCTTGATCTTTAAATGACAGCGCTGTTCATCAAGGGAATGTACATGATGATTCTAAACAAGTGTGGGGTGTGGTGCGCCAGTATCATCATGACGGCGCTGTCCTCCTTGCTGGCCTTCGGGGTGATACCATTGAACGTGTGGCTCTACTCATGGCGCTGGTCGGATCAGGAGCTTCAGGTGCCTTACATCACCATTCTGATCAGCCTCTTCATCGTCACACTGCCAGTCATCGTCGGCATGGTGGTGCGCCAATTCAGCAGGCAGTGGGCTAGTTATCTCTCCAAGGTGAGCCTTAACATCAGCCACACTTCATCTTTATGATAAGGGAGATGAACTTCGTTCCCATACAAGAACCATCAGCTAAATGTATTCTCCTCAAATTACCATCATCACATAAACACAAGATGTTTGGGGCACAAGGATGGGGTTAAAAAAAAAAAGATTAAAAAAATCATGGTGAGGCTTGTTTACTACCTTGTCCCTGCAAATAATCCACCACCATAACTTTGGTGGTTACATGCACAGTAACACGGGTGTTTCATGGTGACAGGTGTGCAGCGTGTTGGGATGGGCTGGTGCCCTCACCTGTGGGGTGCTGCTCATCCTCAGATACTGGAGCATCATTGTGCAGTCCTCCATCTACCTGGTCATCATCGCTGCACTTACACCCCTCTCAGGGTTCTTGGTGACATACATCATCGTCAAAGCCTTCTGTTTTGTATGTACTATTCCTGCTTGTGTAGCCATAGTGCTGCCTATACACTTGACTTGATTATATAACAAACAAAACTCTCTCCATGGTGGTAGTATTTGTTTTCCTCATGAACACCTTCAGAATCACAAGATCTGCCGGACGGTGGCCATTGAGACGGGTTGCCAGAACATGATGGTAGCGGCCAGCATCATTCTCCTCTCCTTCACTGAACCCCAGGTGACGCTTCCACACATATCCGTCACACCAGGATATGGTACACGTACACACACAAATAAACACATACACACAAAAAATAAATAAACACACACACACACACACACACACACACACACACATATACACGCTTAGACACACACACACATACACACACATATATATATATATATATATATATATATATATATATATATATATATATATATATATATATATATATATATATTATATATATATATATTTATTTTTTATATACTATGTATATATTTATATACTATATATATATATATATATATATATATATATATATATATATATATATATATATATATATATATACATATATATATATATATATATATATATATATATATATATATATATATATATATATATATATATATATACATATATATATACATATATATATACATACACATATATATATATATATATATATATATATATATATATATATATATATATATATATATATATATATATATATATATATATATATATATATACTCCAAAATCTAGCCAATAACTTTTGTGTTTTGTCTAGGCGAAAGATCAGATGGTGTTGTTTCCCGTGTTGTATGGGCTGTGCCAGTTAGCCGAAGTCTTGGTGGTTACTGGACTGTTTCAGGCGTGGGTCTTTGCTCATCGCCACGACGTGAAGGAAGAAGAAATCACTTCGGTCCTAGACACTTCCCTACTCACTAGCATCCCTGTTCCCGCCCACAAACTGTTCCAGGTGAGGGCTCGCTTTAGTTTAAGTGAACGAACTATAGTGGTATATACATCTGACATGATAAATTTGTAATAATGATGCATCTCATGTGCCCAGGCAGAGACGGAGAAGATAGCGGATTACTGGACTGTGTCTGATATATGCAGCAGTCCGGGACCCCTTACCCAACATCTCCAAACATCTAGGTACTGCATCTCGAACTATCTACCAAACATAATCTTACACACAACTAACTCTTCTTTAATAACACTCAACTGTCCTCCTCCTCCACATTCAACATTCTTAGAATGTCTTTTACTAAGAATCTCAACAAGAGATTTGTGGAAAAAAATTTAAATAAGTAAATAAATAAATAAATAATATATATATATATATATATATATATATATATATATATATATATATATATATATATATATATATATATATATATATATATATATATATATATATATATATATATATATATATATATATATATATATATATATATATATATATATAACGGCATCCATTAAGTTGGATGTATGGAATATGCCTGATATGTTGGAGTGGAAGGAAATTCACCAAAGCAGTTTTTTATTTTTTCAATTAGGGTGAAGGCTAAAGCTTTTCATCTCATGAACTCCCTAACTATAACTTACTATCTACAAGGTCACTTGTCATGGTTACATTTCTTTTGAACTTGGTAACTACTTTCCTACCCTTTTGTGACGTTGCTGCACAAGACTTTCTACATACTCTCACCCTTATCATGTGCAACCTACTAACGCAAAAGTTAACCATTATCTTCACTCTTTCATCTTTTTGTACTTGTAAGCTCTGGAACACTTTTTTTTTTCTCCTACGACTTGAAAGGAATATAGAGATAATTCAGCAACTAAACTGGCTTTCTCTTTGGAATCTTTCCACAACACACTTTTCTTTATGAAGCAGCGACTAGTCCTTTTATTTTCTTCTTAGCCATTGGCCAGTCTTTTGTATTGTAAAAAAAAAAAAAAAAAAAAAAAAAAAAAAAAAAATATATATATATATATATATATATATATATATATATATATATATAAATAAATATAAATATAAAAATAAAATAAATAAAACAGAACAGATTAAAAACTAATCTATTATAGGTTATGAACTTGAGTTATCTTTTTCCCTATGTCAGGTACAGAAAGTACACAGACACTGTGGAATGTTATAGACCTGAGGAGATCCAAACCTTCTTCTCCAGGAGACTAAGCACTCAGGCCTTGGAGACACCATATCATGATTGGACTTCTGACACCCCACCCACGACACCAAACCAGTTTACCCTTCATGACCACGATTCCATGACAGACTACCCGCAGGAAGACTCAATCGACCTGGACCCCTGTTCTGATGGGGTATTGGAGTCTGCCCGCACCTATGACTCTGATTGCCCCTGCAGCCCTACTTTAAGCAACAAAGGTGTCCCAAACATGTTTCCTGTGACAGAGAGTGATTTTCAGAGTAACTACCCTTCAGATCAGGAGGATTCACCCCTCCCCTACGGCAGTCCTATTTCCTCTTACCACGGGAGTTCATTGGATCCTGTCACGGTAGAGTGTCAGGGAGCGGAATGCTGCAGTCCGGCCAATCCTTCGCCTGCACATCCCCGGAGCCCGGAGTCCTACGCCCGTCCATTCGCCTTTTATCACCATAACGTTCGTCTCGGCCAGACACAACAATTCAGCACGTTTGAGAGAAAATAATGACACGGCTCAGAGGTAGCATGAAAGGCGATTTACGAGTATTCGTGTAACTTTGTATGTTGTATGAAAAGTGACGTTCATGAGAGTATGAAAGGCGACTTAAAAATATTCATATCACTTCTTATATTGTATAAAAAATTATGTTCATGAGGTAGCATGAAAGGCGACTTACGAGTATTATTTGTAATTTTATATATTGTATGAAGAATTACGTTCATAGGTTATCATACAATAATATGATTAATACAATTATTTTCCATTGTACTGTATGGGCGAAAGTCCTGAAATGACTGCAGAACTATTGTATCTGAAACTATAATATATATGCAGAGAACCAGACGGTTGTATGTGGAGAGAGAGAGAGAGAGAGAGAGAGAGAGAGAGAGAGAGAGAGAGAGAGAGAGAGAGAGAGAGAGAGAGAGAGAGAGAGAATGAGAGAATGAGAGAATGAGAGAGAGAGAGAGAGAGAGAGAGAGAGAGAGAGAGAGAGAGAGAGAGAGAGAGAGAGAGAGAGAGAGAGAGAGAGAGAGAGAGAGAGAAACTGACTGACTTACCTGCCAGGAGGACGTGGTGAGTGCGTTGGAACTGGTTGAGACAGTGAAGGGCGGGCTCGAGGCCACAGTGCCGAAGTAGGTCTGCTGCCTTGATGAGGCCGTGGAGTGCCAGCAGGTCCTTGTAATGTGTATTTTTCTCGTCATCTTTAAGTGGAAGGGAAGTAAAGGGCTCAATGACCACCTTCCCAATGCACCACCACCACCAACAGACACACACATAAAAACAGAAAGATGAACATGAGTCTGATACAATGATGGAAAGGTCAATAGAGGTGTTTGATAAGGACAACTTGTGTACGGGAGGGAAGGAAAGGTTCAGCGACCAACAGGGTTAAGAACATACGAAATGGGGAGACTGCAAGAGGCCAGTTAAATGACCTACAGGAGGCAGCTCCTTGTCCCCCACCCTTGGAATAATCCAATATTTAGCCATCCCACCTGTCATCCCTATCCATACTCTGATCCAACCGTCTTTTAAAGCTACCTATTGACTGCTAGTGCTGGCACAGAATCGTATGCTCATATCAAGCGGGAACTAGTGAAGTAGACACAGACCAGTAGGGTTCATTCTGCAACTGTTGTTCAGGAGAGATTTGATTCTCATTTACATCGGAACAGAGCGTTTCACCAGTACCCTGACAGCCAACAGCTGCAGCCCCCCACTAGTCTGAGCCATTGGAATAATCCAATACTTAGCCATCCCACCTGTCATCCCTATCCATATTATGATCCAACAGTCTTTTAAAGCTACCTATTGACTCAGCACTTACTACGTGTCTACCGAGCCTATTCCAATCGTTCACCACTCTGGTTAGTGAACCAATATCTACCTATGTCTGTCCTGAATCTAAGTTTTTCTAGCTTGTACCTTGTACCCAAAAAACACCCGTTTTTTATTTTATAAAAAACCCAGCCCACTGGGTTTTTTTGGATTTCATTGGGTTTTTTGTTTATTCTTTATATTTAGAAATCAGTTTAAACAAGCATTTAAAAAGTAATCTAGAGTGAAATAAAAGGTTTGAAGTGTTATCTGAAGTAGTGATGGAAATTCTGGCTCTTTTCAGGGAGCCTGTTCTTTCGTTCACGTTCACTCAATAGAGCACTCTGATAACCCTAATTAAACTCTACACCTGTCATTATGATTATTTATTCTATGACTAATATATACGCAGTAAAATTAAACCGTATTTTTTTTCCATAACATAACTTTCCTTCTCATTTTCTCAAAAGCTATTAGAGATATTGGAAATATCATTGCAGCATCTGATAGACCTAATTAAACTCTACAACTGTCATTATGAATATTTGTTGTCGATCAACCACTTCTTTCAACACACCCACTGTTGCTGTGGTATGACAAGGCATGAGGTAAAGGAACCTCGTGAGCAAAAGGGACATTAGTTTTGCGCATGCGCCGGAACGTTCTGTGCTGCCAGACGCATGACTTAGAAACTTTACAACCACTGCCCACTGTGACATGCCTTCATTTGTCTGTCTCTCTCTCCCTCCATACTACAGTGGATTATATAAGTATGTTAAGAAAAACAAATTAACAAGCATATCATGTAAATGTAGTTAAGGAAAATGAGAAGTGGTTACACTAGAGGATCACAGGCAAGACTTACTAGGCTGGCTTCGTCCCCGCCTCTTCCGGACCATTTGGTTGAGGAGAGAGCGAGTGTGGTCAGGCTGCAGCCAAGCGAACCCGTGACTGGGCCCCATCACACCATGGCTCCTAAGGGGGAACAGGAACGACTCTCCGGCAGCTACCACCATCCGTAGACACTCCTCGTACCTCTCTGGAACATGTCCTAAGTCATTTATCAATTATCTCACTCTCTATTTCCACATATGCTTACCTTTCCACTTTAGTTCTTTATTCTCGTTAATAATAAGGTACAACTTCATATAAAACAGTTACCTGTCATCTCACCCCCAGCACACACCAAACCTGACTCCTACAGCTTCACCTCCATCTCACAAACCTCCAGTAACAAGCAGGACGCCTTACTCCCCTCTTAAACCTGCAATCAGGATCTTCACCCACACCTACCCAGAGGTCTCCTCACCTGTTCCTTATCCCTCAAGGAACACCTTGAAGTACACCCATACTGTTCTAGCCATAAAAGTTTCCTTGGAACAACCGACACCTAGCCTCCGAGTTGCTCTTCTACAACCGAGTTCCCCCAGTACCCCGATTCCTCTCTTCCCCCAATCACCTGACCGCCAACTCTCTACGTCTCCATGGCATACTTCTAAAAGGATAACAACTTAACTCGTTTTCCCAATAAATTAAGTTGTTGAAAGTGACAAAATTTTTGTCAATATTTCATTACACTCTAACTTAACTAAATTAAACTATGCTAACCTTTTGCTCGCCCTGTGTGGTTGGGTAAAAGGGGATTAAAGACTCACCATTGAGAGGCACCTCAACAATGTGGTGACGAGTGGTGCCGTGGGCTTTCCTCCTCCTCTTCCGTCCACGAGATCCCTCCACCTCACTCTCCTCGTTGGCTGACTCTTCCCTCCATTTCCTCTCCCTCTCCCTAATGATGTGAGTTTCGCTGGCCGTAGGTGGAGTGATCTTGGATGACTGCTCACTCGCATTGGTTGATGGTTGAGTTTGATGAGTTGATGTTTGGACGACACTGGATGACAAATGGACATCTGTGGCTGATGGATGGGTCCTAGTAATAGCTGACTGGATCTCACTTAACGATGGTTGGGTTTTACTAAAAGCTGGATGAGTCCCACCAACAGCTGTTTGGATCCCATCAATCACTGGCTGAGCAGCCCATGGCTGGGTCCCACTAACCACCAACTGTGTCACACTACTCACTGGCTGGAATCCACTAACCGCTGGCTGAGTCCTGCTAACACCTGGCTGGGTCCCACTACTCACTGGTTGGATTCCACTAACTGCTGGCTGGATTCCACTAACTGCTGACTGGATTCCACTAACTGCTGGCTGGATCCAATTAACTGATGACGGTGGGTGAAACCTATTGGGTGAAAGGTGAGAACCTGCTACCCTCATATCATCGCCATGGTGTTGTTGGTCAAGGCCTACCACCATACTGCTACCTGTGGGTGCAGCAACAGGTACACGCCTTTCATGAGCCTCTTCTCCGCAGTGAATACTCTCCATGAAGTTCTGAAGGGTGTGGTTGAACTCCCTGGGGCGCTGACTACCACCCTGTTGGGGCTGTACGACACTTGATTCAGCATGTAGTTGGTCAATCTTCATCGATACTTGCCTAACAAAGTTGTTGACAGATGGCGGGGGACTTGGCTGGGGATCTGGCCCAGCTGGGATGTTGTTCATGACCTTAATGTTGATCCCCGGTGGTGGTGTCAGTGCATGGTCATCCTCGCCAGCTGTGCCACACTCCCCACTTCCCTGCGTCAGGTGTTCGCTTCCTTTGGTTTTTATCGCAGAGGGAATGTCGTTATGCTTAAAATCTAAATCCTCGCACTCATTTACAGGAACTGCACTGCCTCTGCCTTCAGGTCCAAAACTCACACAAAGTTCCTCCTCCTGCAGGTACGTCCTGGTGCTGCCACTTGAAGGAAGATTACCAATTTCCTTCTCGTCTACCTCGTCTCCTAGATCTAGTGTTTCTCCGTTGTGAACTTCTGTCTCCACTACCACATCCTTCCGTATACACTCTAAGCCCTCCTTGATCTCCTCCATGTTCGATTTCATATCTCCTTCCACCCTGAGTGGCTTATATGCATTAAGCTCTTCTTCCCTCATTCCTTCTGCCTTGTTTGCTTTGTCTGCAATTTCATTTTGCTTTTCCCCACCTAATTGCTTTGAGTCATCATCACTTAGTGAGGCTTCACACTGAACTTTGGACTGTGGCTGCTTGAACTGTATATCATTTAAGTCCTTGATCTCTGCGTCTGCACTGTGGTGAACTTCTGCGACGCACTGTAAAATTGTAAGCCCCGTACTATCTTCCTTCCCCTTCCTCCCATTGTATGATCTTTGGTTACTAGCATGAGGGAGTTCTTCAGGTTCAACAGGCTGTGCATCCAATGGATTATTTACTCCAAGTTTTTCCTCATGCCTGGCTTTCATCCTTCTCTCTCCCATAAGGCTTAGCTCTTCCACAAGGCCTTTAAATGCATCCATATGTCGTTGGCGACATAGGGAGGCTGAGTCCATGGGAATAGGCGATACATTTTGCGTCTGGAAGTCACCCTGACCAACACTGGGTCGAGAGTCTGAATCAATGGAGACACAGGAGGTGGCATTAAGATGAGTTTGAGGGTAGGTTAGTGGGTGTGTCAGTTGTCCTCTCAATCTCAGAGCAACGAGGCATTCCGCAAGGTGGGATATGCTGGTGTCATTACCGTTTGCATTCCTCTTGGTGGCCAACTCGACCTGCCCTACACAGCCACCATCTTCCTCATTACCACTGAATTCTGAGCTTTTTACTGCATCCTTTTCTGGTCCTTGAGTCTTTACTTCAGGTGCTTGTTCATATAGTATTCTCTCCTTTACTACAGATTCACTTTCAAGAATGACACTTTTCTCCTCTTCTGGTACTCGTTCAGGGTTTTCTCTTTTGTCTTCTACTCCATGTATCCGATCAGGGATAACATTTTCCTCTTCTGTTCCAGGTACTTTTTCAACGGTGATCCTTTTCTCCTCTTCTGGTACTTGTCCAGGAATCCTTCTATTCTCTGGTACTTTAGGGACAAGTTGAGGCGTCGTTTTTCTCTCTTTCTCATGCATTAAGGCGACCAATGTGGTGTTTTCCATCTTTGCGTTAGAATTATTGTCCTGGATTAAAATTTTGACGTTTTCATCGTTGATATTGCCAGTGTCATGATTTTCTTCAGGTGCTTCACTTAACGTTTGATGAAGCTCAGGGTTTGTTTTTAACATTGATTTAATTATACATTCACTACCTATATTTGCCTCACACAAGATTTCGTCTCTAGTGGACAGAGTCTCGTTCACTTTCTCAGTGTCTTGAATGGTTTCATCATACATTTTACTTGTATAAAGGAGTGGGATGCGTGTTGCATTAATTTCTTCTGTTTTGTTGGTTTCACCACTTATTGGATTATTTATCACACGATTCTCAAACATTTTTGATTCATCTAGAAATGACTCTGATATCTGATTTGCTTCCCCCTTGCATACAGTCTCTTTCATCTTTCTTGCATGAATCTCTTCACCATGACCTTCATTTCCTAGAGGTACTCTGCCAGACTTCTCATGTATCTCACGAATTTCCTCCCATTCCACGTTGGCCTGTTGTTTGTCTTGGAGGTCAATACATTCCTCTAAACTTACGGTAGCATTTACAGTTTCAATTTTCGCTGCCTGGTGTTCATTCCTCTCACATGCATTTCTTATTTCCTTTGGACTGCCAATGGTGGTGGGCGGTGAGTGTCGTGGTGAATTGGCGCAGAAGTGCAAGGGGAAGTTTGGTGATGCAGGAGAGCAAATGGAATGTTGGAGAAGCACCTGAGCCTCATCACTCTTTTCTCTTGGGACAACATTCTCCTCTTCTCGCTCTGTAGATCTGGGTACTTGCATCGCCACAACCAGCTGCCCATCACTCACAAAGAGGGTGCAGGAAGGATCCACCACTTCCAAACAGTCCTCATCACCACCACTATGTCCTCCCCACATCCTCTCTTGTTCCTGCACTTTCTTGAGTTTTGCTGATCTTTTCTTCTTTTTACCCTTCGTCTCCATCTTTAGCTTCCTTTTCTTCTCTGAATAATTGACAGGAGTTATGGAGTCTTGCATTGTCTTGCCATTTTCCACCAGAGTCCTGATGTTACTTGCGTTCTCTTCTTTGGTGCTCCCTAGAGGGCTGCTATCTATCTCGCCCACCACTGCATTGTTTGGGTTCCCTGGCGTGGTAGGATCCATGCTTGCCTTCCTTGTCACACCAGAGTTATCTGAGGTATCGGTAATGGAGGTGTTGTTGGTGTTAGGCGGGCTTGTAGGTGACACAGCAGGTGGCTCATTTCCCTCATGTGGTGCTTCTTCTTCAGTGCTCTTGGACTGAGTCACTTTTTGAAACACTGCCTCCGTGATTTCGTTTTCCTCGATTGTCATGGCATTCTTTTTATCCTTCTTTGACATGACACCATCCTCCCACTTTGTCTGCAATTGATCATTTTTAACCTGCTTGATGTTATCCTCCTTTGTGACCTCAGTGTTCTTGCCATAGGCATTGTTCACTGGTGCAGCCTCGTTCATCTTGTCATTTCCTGGTATCATTTCATTACTTGTCGGCTGTGTCTCTTTGTCACTTTGCACATCTTGTTGGGGAGTAGTATCACTGTTTTTTACAGGCCACGGATTTGAATTTTCTGTTTCTGGATGGTTCATGATGACATGCTGTATTGCATCAATTTGCTTTTCTTCAGTCGTTGAATTCATACACTGCTCTGCACAAGGCAGTGTGACCACCTCAAGATTATCAATGACTGAGGTGATGGTACTTTCCGTCTGGTTGTGGGAGGCAGCAGTACCTACATAGGAGGTAGAGGAGAGGACCTCCTCTGTACTCCCACTACTACTCGTACTAGTGGCCATATTCTCAAAATCGTCATCCATCCATTCGTCCAAGTTCATGTCATCAAAAATGATGGTTGAGATATCACTGAGGTTGTCTTCTACCGTGTTGTTATCCTCGCAGCAAGACTTTGTGGGTGGCTGGGAGTCGGTCAGGTCTGGCAGCTCATCATCGTCACTAGTCAGTGTTTTACTTGAACTTGTGTTAGACTTGGATGAAGCCTGAGGTGGGGCCTTGTGTAATCTTGCTTGTGTAGAGGTAGCTACAATTTGGGAGGAATGTAGCTCCTTGTTAGGCATTCTCCTGTTGTCTTGTGTTCTGCTATGCACTTCGGGGGAAGAGTCACTAGAAATTTCAATCAAGTCCACTTCGCCATCAGACACGAGGTGCAAGTCATCATCTTCAGTATACATGGCGCTTTCTATTGTTCGTCCAGGATTGCTTATTTTATGGTCCTGAGGGACAGTGAACATCAAGGGTTCTCTGTGGAAGCGGGTGGTGTGTTGGTGCGGCAACACACTGGAATGCTGCTGTGATGCCCGGGAAAGAGTCGTCTGATGCCCCATAAAAGGAGAGTATGAGAAGTGACCTTGGTGGGGATGTGCAGCATGGATGATGGGAGAGCGATCCTGCTGCGTTAGGGTAACTGAGGTGTGACTTTGGGAAAGGCTCCCTTCATCACTTGAAAGGGTTTGAGTCTCATGGCTTATGGGATTCGTGGTATGAAGTGATGTAGAGGATGAGGGCATGACGGTGAGGGGCAAGGTGTAGGAGGTGCCATCGGTGGACAGGCGGTACAGGTGGTAGATGGTGCGAGGTGGCGACACCTTCTCGATGTCGATCCATTCGTCCTCCTCATCCTGAATCTGACTACTCCCACGTTTTCGGACGCTGCTCCCTCGAAACAGTGGCCAGACAGGCCTTACTCTCCTCTGCAAGCAAAGATTTCTATGAGCAAATACACACACCAGAAATAACCAAAGCATTTACTGGATAACAATAACCTTACATAATCAATCAAGCACCAGCAATCATTACACATGTCACCTTCATCCTGGCCTAATAATTAACCTAAATTAATTATGCATATAACTGAATAGAAATACTGACACAACTCACTGGGGCCACATCTCTGGGCGGGGAGACAGGGAGTGGAGGTGGGCGACGGATAGGGCGTTGTTGTTGAGAATAGGGTTGGCGAGGGAAGGATCTTCTCTCAGACTGGACAAACTGTGAACGCATCTCCTGGATCTCTTTCACGAAAGTATCTTCTTCCTCCCAGTGCCTAAGGGAAAAGACATGTCAGGGATAAAACTAAATCTCAATTAAACAATTCTCACAAACTAGGTAGCTATAGACCATATAGTTCAGCGAGGGTTAATGAGTGCTAACCCTCTTACCAAGAAGCTGCCATCAGGCGGGATCGAACTCGCTACCTTAAGGCTGATCCGAGTACTGTATCATGGAGATACCCAGCCGCCAAAACTAAACTAGAGGGCTTCTGGTTTAGTAAGCAAAATTTATGTGAATCATTTAAGTAGAGAAAACCCATGTTTCCAGTGGTGCTTGACCAACCTTGAGTTAATCCATGTGAGAGGCTGAGGTGTGGGCAGGGAGGGCTCAGCAACATGCACCGTGGGTCTGACGGGCTGTGTGGGGATGACCCGGCTGCCATGTCTGTTAATAGCACACAGAAATTGAGCAATATGCAATGCACGAAACTAGTGTCTGTCTGCGTCTACCTGTAGAGAATGCTTCCTGCTGGTGGAGTGTGTCTACTGCTTCATGAAGGCTCTAAGCCATGAATAGATGAAGATCTGTTGTAATCTCTCTCCCATAAATGTCTTAAGGTTTTACTCATGAGATAAAGAAAACTATGTTTACACAATAGTAATAATAATAATAATAATCCATCTATCTATATACCAATCTGTTATCTCCCTAAAGGGGGTAACCAAGACAAGACACGCATATACACACATACATATACACTCCTCTCACTTAGCCCCTAGGCTCCCATAGGAGAAGAGAAGTACAACCTGCCCAAACATTACATGTCAGGTCACACACGCAAATGGCTAGGGCAGGGGTCGTACCCACAACAGGGTCCTGAGGTTAACCCTGCCACTTCATTTTCAACTTATGCCTTCTCCTTCCTCGCACCTAATATGATCCAAGGGTCACACCAGATCTGCGAGAACCTCCTCCAAGGATATTAAATAATAGTAATAGTAATAGTAATAATAATAATAATAGTAATAGTAATAATAATAATAATAATAATAATAATAATAATAATAATAATAATAATAATAACAAAAAAAAAAAAAAAAAAAAAAAAAAATAATAATAATAATAATAATAATAATAATAACAACAATAATAAAAATAATAATAATAATAATAAATTGAACTAAAGATATACGGATTGAAACTCAGTTAACTGTGTTATATTTCCATCAATATCGGTTGGTTATATCAGGCATTTCTTTCTCCATCAGATTTCCTAATAACACTTGAGTGTCTACATTTCTCATCCATCATGTAAGGCATCTCTCCTAATTGTGAAACTCGGCGCTACAAACGTTCCATATCTATACACAGTTAACGTGGTTGTTAGTGATACAGGGGTGTGATAAGAATATTTTTCTTTTAATTCAACTAAAACTAGTGTTACTTACAATGTTTGGTGTCTGACTCAGATAATCACTTCTTACCATTAGGATAAGTCATATTACTCAAAAAATACTTTCTTTGTATTTCTATAAGCACTAATATTTTACATTCCATTGTTTGGTAATAACTAATAAATGTAATGCCAGAATAGCAAAGATTAAAATGTATATTAGGATAAAATTACATTACATTACAGTGACACCATTACTTCCGTTTACATTTATTGTAAACCAGCAAACCATTGTAGAAGGATGAATATCTGTCAGTAGGTCATGGTCAGTAAAGATTAGATATCAAAGACGTGAATGAGTCCTCATCTCCCCTTCCTTATCTCCTTTCACCCGCTAGCTCTCTGCTGCATATCTAGATGGCGGCTTCTTAAATCACCGCAACCAGTTCCCGCTTCAATAAACCAAGTCATATACAACTCTTAATGTCAGTTTCCTCTTAAATAACATCGTAGTTAAAAATCTTCTTAAAGACTATTCCTTGAGTATATATGCCGGAAAAAAAAAAAAAAAAGTTTTCGCGAGATAGAATGTATGCCCAATTTATTTAATTACTTATCAATAAAATCCTTACAGCTCATCGTTAGTCTTTTTTTTATATATTTTTTTATACAATTGTTCACCATTGGATTCCCGCACACTCCCCTGCCTATTGCCAGACCTTAAAGACCTAATAAATAAATTTTTATAAATCATTAAAGTTGATCTAGCAGCATCCTTTTAACAGGTTATAACCTACATTCCTAAACCCTTCGCTTAACTATATGAAAAGTCTCTCTCTCTCTCTCTCTCTCTCTCTCTCTCTCTCTCTCTCTCTCTCTCTCTCTCTTTTCTCTCTCTTCTCTCTCTCTCTCTCTCTCTCTCTCTCTCTCTCTCTCTCTCTCTCTCTCTCTCTCTATATATATATATATATATATATATATATATATATATATATATATATATATATATAATATATATATATATATATATATATATATATATATATAATATATATATATATATATATATATATATATATATATATATATATATATATATATATATATATATATATATATATATATATATATATATATTATATATATATATATATATATATATATATATATATATATATATATATATATATATATATATATAGCTACATACATACATGATCTGAAGGTCAGTACCTGGTGGTGGAGTGTGGCGTTATGGGGTCAGTAGCGATGGTGGTGGTGGTGGGAGGAGGAAAGCGGGCTGCACGGCGAACCTCTGCGGCATACCTGATGGCGGCCTCCTCGAAACGACTCCTCACCAAACAGTTTAGCTTGAAGGGCCTCATAAACCATTTCTTCCTATTGGTTCCGATGGCTGACGTCACCTGCCTTGTCCGCCCACACACAACCCCTAGGGGCGTGGGCTGACAAGCTGCTGACGTATTGCCCTCCGTAGCTGCTGAAGTTGGTTGACGGTGGCAAAGATGGGAAGGAATGGTGGCTGTTGCTTGTTCCTCGGTGTTTAAACGCTGTTAGATGACTAAATGAGAGAGAGAGAGAGAGAGAAGAGAGAGAGAGAGAGAGAGAGAGAGAGAGAGAGAGAGAGAGAGAGAGAGAGAGAGAGAGAGAGAGAGAGAGAGAGAGAGAGAGAGAGAGAGAGAGAGAGAGAGAGAGAGAGAGATTAATTTCCTTTAATTTTTCTTACATCATTTATTGGTGTGTACTCTTGAAGATTACTGTCTGGGTTCCATATACTGTTATTGCTTATTCAAGCGTTGGTCTTATGAATAAGGCATAGACTACACCATACTTGACTGGACACTCGCGACAATCGCTGACAGACGATATTACATTTCGGTCCTATAGATTCCGCTGCTATGAGTGATGACAGATAATACTTCATATATCAGTTCATATTCTACTTAGGACATTGTATGTCATGTCTTTACAATCAGTAATGATTGCTGAACCATGGCTGAACATAAAAAATTATTTTACAACTTTTGCAAATAGGAAATTAACAAAGATTACAAGTTTGAGTGAAAAATCGTGTGGTAGTTGTGTATAAAGCATATTGTTTATATCAAAAAAATCTGGCAAATTCGCAATAATTTCTGAAATAAAACATCACATATTGTGAAATAACCATTCCTGAATATGATTTGATTGTGATCAAATGTCATATAATCGTTATATCGGCTTGGGAATGAATTTTTCATAACAATTCGTGGCGCGAAAGGCAAAAGGCGAAAGAGGTCACAAGAAGAAGAAGAAGACCAAAACAATCCTTTACAAAGGTCAACAACATAAATAGTTCAATTCATTGGTCCCATGACGCTATTATAAGTCTCATGGAAAATGTTCATGAGCAGAAGAAGAAGAAGAGAAGTGCTTCCTCCATAACGGCTTGTGTTGTACTTGTGAGCCTGACCTGCTCACTTGTGAGCCTGACCTGCTGAGAGGAGGACGTGCTGCTACTCGCTCGTGCTACAAGGGATACCAGGTTGTATTATCCATTACAGATATTTTATTGTGTTTTTGTGTGGCAACACAAGGGATACCAGGCTATATTTTTTACCATAAGTATTTTATTGTGTTTTGTGTACATTTTTGTGAAAAAAGTATTTAGATGGCTGAGTGCGTAGTACTGAATATAGGCGAGGAGGTTACAGGTATGGAGGGTGGAGTGGTGAGGTGTGGTTCTTGTGGAATGGAGAGACAATGTAAGGTAAGTGGATGTAAATTGTGTGAAGTGTTAGCTAGAAATGTAGCCTTAGAGGAAGAGGTTAAGGAGGTGAAGGTTTCGTTGGCACAGACGAGACAACAGTTATTAGAGCTAAGGCAGGAAGCTAGCGTCAGGTCACGAGACTCAGGTCAGGTTAGGTCAGGTGACTCAGGTCAGAGACAAGGGGGGAATAGTTGGAGGATTGTGGGTAGGGGAGGGAAGGGGAGCGTGAACCCTCCCTTGTGTGAGGTGGAATTTCCTCCCCTGGGTCAGGTAGAGTGTAGCAACAAGTTTGGCTTGTTAGCTACACAGGAAGAGGAAGAGGTGGTGATAGAAGTAGGAGCAGGTGAAGGGGACAGGACACCCAAGGCAAAGATAGTGAAGAGGAAGTTAGATGGGAAGGAGAGGAAGGAGGGTGGGAAGGTGAGGAAGGACAGGGAAGGGTTAGAAGGGTCGCAGGAAGTGTTAGTTCTGGGTGACTCTAGGATTAGGTATTTAGACGAGACCTTCTGTGAAGCCGACAGGGCAAGGAGGATGACGTGTTGTCTTCCTGGGGCCGGAGTACAGGACATGGTAGAGAGATACAAGAAGGTTGTGGAGGGGACAGGGAAAGAGGCGTTAGTGGTGGTTCACGTGGGCGTGAACGATGTAGGCAGGGTAAGGTCAGAGGAGCTAGTGCTTAGGTATAGGGAGCTTCTGAGGGAGATAAGGGAGAGTGGTAGGAGGTGTATAGTCTCAGGGGTGCTCCCTGTACAGGGGATTAGAGGCTGGTGGCTCTCACATGCCCTTGGCCTGAACGAGAGGTTGATGAGGATGTGTGGGGAGGATGGGGTAGGTTTTATGGATGAGTGGAGCAGGTTCTATGGGAGACAGGAGCTCTATGCCAGGGATGGTGTACACTTCAATAGGAAGGGAGTACAAGAACTTAGTGAGTGTCTTGAGAGGGCTGTTAGGCAGTCCAGTCAGGGAAACTAAATATTAATAGAGGTAAGGGTAATAGAGACAAAGGACGGGGTAAAGAGAGGGAGGTGCATGAACTAAGTGTCTTTTATACAAACAGTAGAAGTGTAATAAATAAGATAGACACACTTAGAGGTATTGCATGTGTTGAAGAGTTAGATATTATAGGTATTACAGAAACTTGGTTAGATATTGCAGGCAAACATTTCTTACCTGAAGTAGGAATAGATGGGTACACTTTTTTCCACAGGGATAGAGTAGGGAGGAGAGGGGGAGGTGTGGCACTGTACATTAGAAACACATTAAATAGCTATGTCAATACCACAATAAAAACAGATAGGAATACGGAGTCATTATGGATTGACATTATTATAGGAGGGAATAAGTTAGTTGTAGGCATTATATATAGGCCTCCAGATTTAGGCGAAGCAGCTAGTGCACCCCTGATGCAGGAGCTTGCAAGGGCATCTAGGTATAATAATGTGTGCATTATGGGGTACTTTAATTATAGGAGAATAGACTGGGATAGTATGACAGGAGACGGGTGCTCGGAGGAATTCTTAAATGTCGTCCAGGATGGTTTTTTCACACAACTTGTAAGGGAACCAACACGACAGGGAAATATTTTAGATCTGGTCTTAACTAATAATTAAACTTTGGTAAGTCAGGTTGAGATAGGAGCGAGATTTGATGTTAGTGACCACCACGAAATTAGATTCAAGATTAATGCAAAGAGGCAGGTAGAACAGAACACTGCTTTAGTACCAGATTTTAGAAAAGGAAATTACCAGGGCCTCAGACATTATTTCCAGGGTATAAATTGGGAGGGTATAGGAGTAGGCAGAGGGGAGGATCAAAACATTGAGGTAGAATTGCATTATAATAACATAGTAAGGGAAATTCATACAGGGCAGGAACAGCATATACCTAAGAGGAGGATTAGGTCAAATAAAAATGATCAAAAGTGGATGAATAGCAACATTAGAAGGGAAATTGGATTAAAAAGGGGACTCTATAGGAAAATTAAAAGGGGAGAAGTACAGGTAGTAGGGCAGTATAATGACCTAGCTAGGAAGGTTAAAAAGGATATTAGGACTGCAAAGAGGAATTATGAGGTTAAGATAGCTAGAGATGCCCAGCAGGATCCAAAGGGATTCTATCAGTTGTACAAGGCTTGTATCATATCATATCTTTATATCAATTGTTAACTAGTTTTAAGTTATTCATTGTTTTTAGCCGAGAGAGTGTATGCGGGTAAGGGAATTTTCCTAGAATTCACATCCCAGCCAAGGCGTCGAGTCAGAGGATCTCGTGCCGCTTCCAATCAGAAAGCTCTGTTTCCGTGACGTCATAATAGGTCAACTCAGGCCAATCATAGTCGCGCATTTTACCGCGCAAACCCTTAGCTCCACCCACTCGTACTCCCAGTCGCCCGCCAGTTCCACTTCTCACCCTCATTCTCAGCCTGGCGACTCCATCAACAAGTCGTTTCGTCATCTCTCTCAAGGCAGGCCAAGGTTTCATAGTCACTATAGATATATACTCTTCTGTATCTACTCAAGTCGTGTTGTGTCAATATATCATCTATATCAAGCCGTGTGTGTTTCAAAAAGACCTCCATCATCCACGCTACCTCTACACTCTTCCAAGCCACGCGGTGACCACGTGGGTACCGACCAAACATCACCGACACAATTGGTGGCTACGGCTGGGCAAACATCACCGATACAATAGGTGTGCAACGGTGGTATTCGTCCTTCCAAGCGACGAATTATCAAGATTATCAAGTCTCTATCCTCACCACGTGCACAGTTCCGCCCAGTAAGTGACTCTACACACACGCCCTTGCCTCGCCCACCTCGTGTTCTCCTCTACGCCCTGCAGTCGTTTCCTTCGTCGCCCTTCTGCAGTAGCATCTGTTCCGAGTGAGTACAAGCCTCCTCGCCCTGCTGTTCAAGACGCCCATCACCTCTACCTCCATTTTGTTCGCGGTGCGCCATCTTCGCTGCCCACCCATCACCACGTGGCGCCCTCAAGACGCCCATCGCCCTTCACCACGTGTCCCTTCAAGACGGTCATCACCCATCACCACGTGGCCCCTCAAACAAGTTCTTCACGCCCTCACCACGTGTCTCCGCCCTCAAGACGCCCAGAAATACGCCCATTCACCACGTGATCAGTCAGCGCCCTCGTGTTCCACCTCCTTGGTCCTCTGCTAGTTAAGTACCTTAGTTCTTATTATATTTTTCTCTTTATTGTGCCAGTCATTCTACATTTTTTGTGTACACTCAGTGTTTCTTTGTTTTCTTGTTTGTTTCCTCAACGTGAGCACTATTTCCCTCACGATGTCTAACGACCAGTCACTTCACACACTCACATCTCAGGTTACTCTCATATCTGATAATGTCTCAATTCCTCCTTTTTCTGGTAATAACTCTGAATCAGTCCAAGCCTTTGTCCGGCGTGTAAATGATGAATGTACACGTCGCTCAGCTCATTCTGATGTGGAAAAATTAGCCATTTTAAAATCACGGATTTGTCATGACCCATCTAGTCTTGCGGGAAAACTCATAAAAACCGATAAATTCCTCAGTTTTTCTACATACGATGAACTCACCACAGCATTAATCTCTCATTTCTCTGGTCACTCAAAATTAGGTGCAACTCATTCCTTCCTCAAAATTGCTCAAACTCTCACTAATATTGCTCGTTCTACTCATGATGTGTATAAGGCAGAGAATATTGCATCCTCTCTCAGTGCTGAGTTAACAGATCAAATGAAATCCTCTCAGTGGATGTAAATATTCCAGGTTTTAATTTTTTCAGAAATGATTCACCTTCTGGTCTTGCTAAGCACGGTGTTGGTCTGTACTTAAGTACTTCACTTAAAGTTGGTCAGGTGTCTAAAGCTCACCCCAATACCTTGGCTATCTTTCTACCTGACTTCAATATTTACGTTATTGTTGTTTACAGACCTCCGAGTAATTCCCAAGTAGAAAATATAGAGTTATTGACATTTCTTCAGTCTTTTTGTTTTGACAAGGATGTGGTTTTAATGGGGGACTTCAACTTGGCCTCTATTGGTTGGTGTGATTTAGTTCCTGTGGCCATTTCTTCTCTCAGTCAGTTATTTTTAGATATGTTTGTTTCCTTGGGACTTACTCAGTGGGTAACATTTCCAACCTTCATCTCTTCTGGAAACATCTTAGATTTAGTTTTCACCTCTGAATATGATAGGATATCTTACATAAATGGTACTGAACCCCTACCTGGCTGTGGTCATGTAGGAATTTTATTTAAGTATTCTTTCTCCTCCTCTTTAATATCATCCAATAGCTGTGACAGACGTTTTGATTGGTTTCGTTGTAATTACCATAATCTGTCAAGTTACCTGTCGAGCATCGATTGGGACATAGAATTTCATGATTGTGATATTGATCAGAGTTATTCCAAATTTACTCGGATTTTATCAAATGCATTCAACACATTTGTTCCCTTGAAATTGAAATTCTCACAAAAAATTCCCTGGGCTAAAAATCTCTCTAATGACTTGCTAAATAGGAAGAAAGCTGCTTGGAGAAATTTTAAACATCTAAGAACTTTACATGGTCGGAATTCTCTACTCACATTACAGAGCTGGCTTCTTTTTTAGGAACTTAACTTACAGTACAAAAATAATATTAACCTTGCAGTGTCAAATTATGAATGTTCTCTTGTCTCAAGTGGTGACCCCAAGCGCCTTCATGGATATTTGCGACATAAGAAAGTAGAGCGTCCCACTGTGGGTCCACTCTTAGTTGATGGGTCATGGATTGATGATTGTAAAGCAATGTCTGATTGTCTGGCTGATAGCTTCTCCTCTGTGTTTGTCTCTGGTGTTCTACCTCATCCCCAGCCTCATCAAGTCTCTGCCAATCAGTTTGTATTCCAAGAATTCACTGTCAATGACGTCTTCAAAACTATGAGCAAATTAAAGCTTTCACCCAGTAGTGGACCAGATGGTCTTCCAAGCATTGTGTTTAGGAAGTGTGCTACAGTCTTGTGTTACCCTTTGTTTCTCATATTTAAGAATAGTATTACTTCTATGAAGGCTCCCTCTATTTGGAAGACAGCCAATGTTATGCCTCTATTCAAAGGTGGTATTCATTCAAATCCGACTAATTACCGGCCCATCAGTTTGACCTCAATTTGCTCCAAAACTCTTGAGAGAATAATTGCATCTCAACTTTATGATTATCTTGGTGATCACAATTTGTTCTCTCCTTTTCAATTTGGTTTTCGTGCAGGTCTGTCTGTCTCAGATCAACTACTCTTAGCTTATGAGTATGTAAGTAAAAATGTAGACTGTGGCTGGGCAGTGGATGTACTTTATTTTGACTATAGAAAAGCATTTGACCTAGTGAATCATAGAGTCCTGTTGACAAAATTATCTTTTATTGGCATCTCCAATCCTGTGCTTGGTTGGTTGAGTGACTTTCTGTGTAATCGTACCATGAAAGTAGTTGTGCATAACTCCTCCAGTCACAGTGTCAACGTCTCTAGTGGTGTACCTCAGGGCTCTGTTATCGGTCCTTTACTTTTCTTAATTTATATTAACCATGTAACATCTGGCCTTACGAGTAAATTTGTGTTGTTTGCAGATGATTTGAAATTATATCTTGCTTTACCTTCTGACAAATCTAGTGGCTCTGGTGAAAGTTTTCTTTCACAAAATGATGTCAGTGTGTTGCACCGAAGAAGTGAGTCCTGGGGCCTCTCCTTCTCTGTCAATAAGTGTGCCCATATCCACTTCTCTAGACCCAGTGTAGATCCTGTCTATGATTATTTCATAGGTGATAACCCCATTCCTAACAAACAGTCTTTTAGGGACCTCGGCATCTTAGTCGACCCCTCCTTAAAATTCCACCTGCATATCATTGAAGTATGTGGTAAGGCTAATGGAGTTGCTAATTCTATCCTTAGAGGTACTGTTTGCAGGTCTCCGGAGTTTATGCTTCAGGTTTTTATTACTCACATCCGTCCTATTATTGACTTTGGTAGTGTGTTGTGGAATACTGGTTATGTGGGGGATTTGCGTAAGCTGGAATCAGTTCAGAGAAAATGGACAAAGAAAATCGTTGGTTATGCGGGCTTTCCTTACTCAGTTAGGCTGTCCACATTGAATTTATTTTCCATCAAAGGCAGATTACTTCGTGCTGATTTGATCTTAGTTTGGAAGATCATGACCGGATTGTGTCCTTGTTTATGTGATATGTTTGAGAGTGACTCATGGTCGTACAAGAGGTCATAGTAAAAAAATATTTATGCCCCGTCATTCAACCGAAGTTAGATCGCGCTTCTTCTCAGTAAGAGTCATCGATCTCTGGAATTCTCTCCCTGAAGAAGTGATTTCAGCACAATCTGTCCAGGCCTTTAAACGTCTCCTTGCACATTGTTTTGGTCCTCGTCTTTATGAGTTTTGTTAGATATTTTCCATGGTGGTTTTGTGCTGCATCTAACATTAGCCAACCACTTCGTTGTTTTTCCTATACTTCTCAAGACCTTCTGGTTGGATGATGCAGCAGAGACTGATGAGGGATGCAAGACCCTCATCATGATAAGAAATCATGGTAAGGATCGACACAGACGGCAATATATCTTCTACTGATTTCAAACGCCTTATGTCGTATTTCCTGTTCCTTGTTCAGCTCGATTCACCAACCTTCACCGTTGCAAGCGACATTAAATTCAGTAAGGAAGATTTCTTGTATGATCTGTGCAAGAAAATATCAGAGAAATCGCCACCTGTTCCTCAGACAGTAAGTTTAGTTCAGTCCCCGCATTCCTTAATCAAGCCCCCATTTTCTCACCGAAGCTCCTCCCCCCAGAGGCCATCTCCACCTTCAAACACTCATTTGTCACGTTCTGATCAACGCTCTCATTCTCGTCACCGTTCATCCTCCCGTGACTCGAGAAAGGTAACATGTTACCGATGTGGACTCAAAGGTCACGTCTCAGCGGACTGTCGAGTAATGCTTGACGAAAGAGGTTATCATACATTCAACAGTAATGCCTTCTGCTCCCTTCATAATAAACGCGGTCACTCACTTGAGGAATGTCGCCTTTTCCAGCAACAAATGCAGTCTTCTCAATCTTCGGAAAACGATTCGCGCCAGAGCCTCGCACCTCCTCGGTAACACTCAAGTCCATTCTAAAGACCGCAGGTAGTAAGTCATCTCATAAACGTGTTGTTTTCGCGGATGCACAGACATGTGTCCCTGTTAAATCCTCCGAATTTTTCCAAGGTCTGACTGCTGACGTCAAATTAGCCTCTCACAAATGCCGTGCATTTTTCGATTCTGGTGCCTCAGTCAACATCATTAAAACTCATGTTTTTGAAAAACTCGCTGCCGCCTCAAGGCACAAGTTTCAGAGTTATCCACCAGACACCACTGTTAGTGGTATTTCTGGAAACGTTGTCATACCTCATAGAAAGGTTCTCCTCAGTGTCTGTTTGTCTCCACTTGAACCTTCTATCTCAGATTTTTTCTGTCATGGATGATGTATGTTTTGCAGCTGAAATATTGATAGGATACCATACAATGTCTCACTTCAACATCTCACTTTTCCCTTCTGTTCATCAAATCGCCCAGAATGGCACCTTCATCTCTGCCTCACCCTTCCCTGAGTCACCGCCACCATCTGATGTCTACGTTGTAATGCACACGCCTTCTCAGGACTCATCTCATGTCCCTCCCTCATCGCTCGAGACATCCTCAGTAATCCCTGATCCTGTCTTATCATCTACGCCAGCCGACTCGCCTAGCGAAGCGCTGCACAGCGATACCGACAATCCCTCTTCTCCTACAACACTGTCTGACGTCCTCTCGAACACCAGACTCAGGAAAGCTGTGTTGACCTCCTCTGTGGTAGTCACACAGACCCACCTCTGTTTGGTGCGCGTCGTCGTCAAAGGTGTGCCCCCCGGGACAGACATCTTATGTTTGCCCGACTCTGCCCGAGTGAATGGTGTCGCTCTCGAGTCAGTTCTTTCAACCCTAGACAAGGATAGTTCTTGCTGTATTGCCATTCAGAATCTCACGAATCACCCTATATCCCTTCAATCTGGCGTGACTTTAGGCGAAGTTCTCCCTTATCCTGCCCCTGTCACCTCATCTCCTTGTCACACATCCATGTCTTCACCAATTGCCTCAGATTCTCCTCCTCCTCTTCTTGACCAGCATATTGGTGATGTTGATTTTCCTAAAACGAAAGCAGATTTACTTGCCCTCTTATCGACTTTCAGATCATGTGTCTCTCTTCCGGGTGAACCTCTGGGCAAGACCGATGCTGTTCGTTATTCCATCCACCTCACCCCAGGCTCGACACCCATCTACGTCCCGGCTTATCGCATCCCACACAGCCGCAGGACGTTAATGGACGACGCTGTCAGAAGCATGCTGGACGAGGATATCATAGAGCCAGCGGCATCACCATTCAATGCCCCGCTGTTCTGAGTTTCTAGTGGAGAGTAGTCGTCGATTTCCGTGGTTTAAACGCCGCGACGATACCCGATCGATTCCCTATGCCAATCTTGTCTGATCTCCTCCAGTCAATAGGTGATTCAAACAGTGTATTTTCCACCCTTGACCTTCAGTCTGGTTTCTTCCAGGTCGAGCTAGAAGAAAGTTCACGGCACTACACTGCTTTCACCACATCATCTGGCCAGTACGCTTTCAAACGTATGGCCATGGGTTTACGTAATAGTCCCTTAACTTTCATGCGTCTCATGAACTCAGTTCTCTCTGGCCTCTTAGGCTCTTCGGTGTTTTGTTACTTAGACGATGTGATAGTCGCATCAAAGGACCTTCCCGAACACCTCGAAACCATCTCAGACGTTCTGTCACGTTTTGCAAAGGCTGGGTTAACTCTTAAACTCAGTAAATGTCAGTTCCTCAAACGTGAAATCAAATTCTTAGGCCACAAAGTTGACAAAGATGGCATCCACACTCTTGACGATAAAATTCATGCGATATCACAGTTTCCTACTCCTAGTTCTGCTGATGACGTTCGTAGTTTCATTGACCTTGCAGGATTTTATCGGCAATTTACCAAAGATTTCAGTAAAATCGCTCAACCTCTCACATCATTGTTTAAAAAGAATGTAACATTCGCATGGACGGACGAGTGCGAGAAAGCATTCGCTACCCTCAAGCAAGCCTTATGCAATGCTCCTGTCCTCGCATTTCCTAATTTCAATAAGGAGTTTATTCTTTGCACTGACGCATCAAACATCGGTATCGGTTCTGTCCTCATGCAACGAGATGAAAATGGTAAATCACGCGCAGTTGCTTTTGCCAGTCGTCTGCTCAATGCTGCTGAGCGCAACTACAGTGTCACTCACCGCGAAGCTCTCGCAGTCGTTTGGTCTCTTCGTCACTTCAGAGACATCATACTCGGATATAAGATCCACGTTCTAACCGATCATTTTGCTGTCACAGAGTTATTCAAAGGAACCAGTTTAACCGGAAAATTTGCCCGTTGGCAACTCACTGTTCAAGAGTACAATCCTTCATTCGCGTACCTCCCAGGTAAAGCTAATTCTGTCGCTGACGCTCTGTCCCGTCATGTCGCTCCTGTCAGTCTGCTCACAACCTCACAGTCACTCCCCACTCTTGAGGAAGTCAAATCCCTTCAAAGGTCTGATCAATTCTGCAAACGTCTCATTTATTATCTTGAATCAGGTGATGCCAGTAACCTTCCAAACTTGCCATTCTCCCCAGATTCCTTTTTGCTTTGAGACGATGTCCTCTATAAATCTAGTTCTGTCATTTCTGAGGACGATTCATTACATCATGCATCTCAGCTTGTCATTCCAGAAGCTCTTGTCCCTATTATCTTGTATCACGTTCATGACTCCCCTCTTGCCGGTCATCCAGGCAAAGATAGAGCATTCAAACAGGCTCAAAGATCATATTTCTGGCCTTCCATGAGGAAAGACATCACCCGTCATTGTCTCTTATGCGCTTCATGCGCTGAGCATCGTCCCTCTCTCCATCATGAGTCTCCGAACCTCCCATATCCTATCCCTCATGCTCCTTGGGACAGTCTGTTAGTCGATATTTTGAAACTCCCTCTGACGGAGAACGGTTTTCACTATTCGTTCGTCTGTATTGATAGTTTTTCACGCTTCAGCATCTTGGTTCCTCTCAAAGACAAATCTGCACGTTCAGTTGCACGAGCACTGATAGATGAAGTCATATGCCGGTATGCATCTCCTAAAGTACTTCTATCAGATAATGGCACCGAATTCAACAATGCCATCCTCAAAGCTGTTTGCGAGTCATTTCAAATTAAAAAGTGCAACATTGTTCCATATTCCCCTCAAGCGAACGGAAAAGTCGAGAGCAAACCGTCGAATTCTCGACATCTTACGCTTCATTGCCAATTCAAGCTCTTCATGGGATGATCACATTCCCCTAGTCGCATGCTCTCTTAACGCTGCGATTCACTCATCGATCAACGAGTCTCCACATTTCATTTTATATGGCTCTGACAAAAGACTCCCATATGAGTTTCTCTCCTCTGACCCTCGTCCTCTATACAACGTTGACGATTATGTTCAGAATCGCGTTTCAGCTTTCCAGCGCATTCATATGTCTGTCCGTGACAGACTTACCGCCTCTCAGGAATCTATACTGCATAAACAGCATCAGCGCGCTAAACCGCACGACATCGAGGTTGGTGACATCGTGTTCACCAAAGTCCAAGACCGCCACTCTAAGCTCGACCCCCGATTCAACGGACCTCACCGTGTAATTGAAAAGATGGCCGGTCACAAGTTCAAACTCAGAAACCTAAGTTCAGGCAGTGAAAACTTTGTTCATAGAGACCATCTCAAACGGGTTGATCGTGGTTTCGATTTCGAACCTACCTCTCCACTACCAGAAAATGCTCCTGACATTGTTGAAAGTCAGCCACCTTCACCCCCCATCTCATCCTCACCTAAATATCAGCTCCGGTCTCGTCCAGTCTACTAGCCATTTCCTTCATCTTTCCTTTCATTCCTGTCCAACTGTATAAATTATGCATATATATGTATCTATGTAAAGGCTACATCCTGATCTTGTTCATGTCTCATGTATTTTTATTATGTCTTATTGTGTATTCTGTATTGTATTCAATGTATTTCATCGTCCCCCCCTCTCTGATTGTATTCTTTAGCTCGACATACGAGGACGTATGCTTCCAAGGGGGAAGTATTTGTATCATATCATATCTGTATATCAATTGTTAACTAGTTTTAAGTTATTCATTGTTTTTAGCCGAGAGAGAGAGTGTATGCGGGTAAGGAAATTTTCCTAGAATTCACATCCCAGCCAAGGCGTCGAGTCAGAGGATCTCGTGCCGCTTCCAATCAGAAAGCTCTGTTTCCGTGACGTCATCATAGGTCAACTCAGGCCAATCATAGTCGCGCATTTTACCGCGCAAACCCTTAGCTCCACCCACTCGTACTCCCAGTCGCCTGCCAGTTCCACTTCTCACCCTCATTCTCAGCCTGGCGACTCCATCAACAAGTCGTTTCGTCATCTCTCTCAAGGCAGGCCAAGGTTTCATAGTCACTATAGATATATACTCTTCTGTATCTACTCAAGTCGTGTTGTGTCAATATATCATCTATATCAAGCCGTGTGTGTTTCAAAAAGACCTCCATCATCCACGCTACCTCTACACTCTTCCAAGCCACGCGGTGACCACGTGGGTACCGACCAAACATCACCGACACAATTGGTGGCTACGGCTGGGCAAACATCACCGATACAGGCTAAAACAAAGGAAAGAATAGGACCTCTTAAAGGAATGGATGGCAGCTTGATAGAAAATGGTGAGGATATTAGTAAGGAATTAAATAAATACTTCTTGTCTGTATTTTCTCAAGAAGAGTCGGGTAGGGAACTGGAGCCAGTACAGATCTTTAGAGGACAAGAGGATGATAAATTAAGCGAAATAGACATAAGTAGGGAAGTAGTTAGCAAGGAAATAGATAGACTTAAAAAGACTAAATCTCCGGGGCCGGACGATATTTTTCCGAGGATTCTTAGGGAATGTAGAGAAGAACTCGTTGATCTTATTGCAATGATTTTTAGAGAATTACTAGACACAGGAGTAGTTCCTAGGCTATGGAGGCAGGCAAATGTAGTTCCTATATTCAAGAAAGGAGATAAGGCAGAAAGTAGTAACTACCGCCCAATTAGTTTAACATCAGTGGTAGGCAAGATGTTAGAAGCTATCATAGCAAGGGCAATTAGGAAACATTTAGATGAACACAAGCTAATTAGACATAGTCAACATGGTTTTAGCAAGGGGAAGTCATGCCTCACAAATTTATTATCCTTCTATAGGAAAGTATTTGAAACAATAGATAAGGGGGACGAGTATGATATAGTTTATCTGGACTTCAGTAAAGCCTTTGACAGAGTACCCCATAGGAGACTATTAAGTAAAGTTAAGGCTCACGGCATAGGTGGGAAGGTACTAGAATGGATTAGGGGATGGCTTATTGGTAGGGAACAGAGGGTACAAACTAATGGGAAGAAATCAGAATGGGGTAATGTCACTAGTGGGGTACCACAGGGATCAGTACTAGGACCATTGTTATTCATAATTTATATAAATGACTTAGAGACAGGAATAAATAGTGATATCAGTAAATTTGCCGATGACACAAAGATAGGAAGACAGGTAAAGAATTTAGACGATGCTAGGATGCTGCAGGATGACTTAAATAGGCTGTACGAGTGGTCAGAGAAATGGCAGATGCAGTTTAATGTTAACAAGTGTAGCATTATGAGCGTAGGTAAAGGAAATAGGTCTGTAGACTACACATTAAATGACACTACCTTAGGAAGGTCATATAGTGTGAGGGATTTAGGAGTTCAAATAAGCAGTGACTTGCGCCCCAGGGAACAGTGTATTATAGCTAGAAATAGAGCCAACAAGATACTGGGATTTATTAGTAGGTGTGTGACAAATAGGAGTTCTGAGGTCATTCTGAGGTTGTATTTAGCGCTAGTTAGACCCCACCTAGATTATGCAGCTCAATTTTGGTCCTCTTATTATAGGAAGGATATAGGCTCCTTGGAGGCAGTTCAGAGAAGAATGACCAAGATGATTCAGGGGCTGAGAAATTTACCCTACAAAGATAGGTTAAAACGTCTTAATCTCCACTCCCTAGAGAGGAGGGCAAGAGGGGATATGATTGAGGTTTTCAAATGGGTGAAAGGAATTAATAAGGGAAACATTGATCAGGTTTTAGAATTTAGTACCCAGAATAGGATGCGTGGAAATGGGTACAAGCTAGAAAAACTTAGATTCAGGACAGACATAGGTAGATATTGGTTCACAAACAGAGTCGTGAACGACTGGAATAGGCTGGATAGACACGTAGTAAGTGCTGAGTCAATAGGTAGCTTTAAAAGACGGCTGGATGAGAATATGGATAGGGATGACAGGTGGGATGGCTAAATATTGGATTATTCCAAGGGAGGGGACAAGGAACTGCCTCGTATAGGTAATTAACTGGCCTCTTGCAGTCTCCTAATTTCTTATGTTCTTATGTTGTTGTTATGATCAGCTGATTCCACAAGGTTAGTTCTACGTTGACCAGACTGGTAGTCATATCGCTGTAAATCCAGAAAAAACGGAAGCCAGGCTAGCGTTAGCAAATCCTAGTGTGACCGTAGCTTCATCAGCTTCTATTGTATACTCTGAATCATGCTTGAAATAAGATTTGAAACTATTTCCAAATATTTTGTTTGTTTTCTACGTTTTCACTGAGCATGGCAGGATAAAAGGAAAAGTACGTACGCCGGGAAAGTGATGTATGGTGATAAGATCATTGGAAAGAACATTGCTAGATAGAAGAGGAGGAGGAGGCAATGAAACCAACAAGCTGACTAGAGACCATCACCAATAAGGAATTACAATGGAGTTATTTTACACAGTCTCTGAGAAACGCTCTCTCGATGACACTCAGCAAACATCTTAAGTTGATTAGGAATGTTAAATTTTTTCTTCTTGATGTTATTTATGGGTATATGAAAGTATGAGTGAAGTATGAGTATGAGTGAATTGATTACGAGTGACTTAGGATGTTGTGTTCAAGTTTTGGTTATATTTTACAATTACTCTCAACACTAAGGTGTTGTGTATCCTGCCATGCTCAGTGAAAACGTAGAAAACCAAACAGAATATTTGGAAATAGTTTCAAATATTATTTCAAGCATGCATGTATATTAGTATGGACTACATTGGCTATGTATGTATGCGTTTTCAGTTTAAAATTTTAATATTCCTGGAAATTATTGCAAATATGGTGTTTTTATTGGTGTCTTAGGATTTAATAATTGTCGCCCACCGATGACGTATGTTGACTAATTTGTTTTTGTTGCTCATAAACATATACTTCACATCACTCTGAGTTGTTTGCTTTTTGTTTGAGGTTTCTATGATGATTTTAAGTATTTTATTCAAATAGAACAAACAAAAAATCGCCTCAGGACACATTTACGAAAGACCCGATTTCGAGTGCAGTCACGTATGGTGTATTCTATGGTATTGCATATTAATATAAACTATATGGGCTATGCATGTAAGTGTTTTCAGATTGAAATTCCAATATTCCTGGAAATTATTGCAAATTTTGTGTTTTTCTTGGTTTCTTAGGATTTAATAATTGTCGCCCACTGATGACGTACGTTGACTAATTTGTTTTTGTTGCTCATAAACATATTCTCTACATCACTCTGAAGTGTTTGCTTTTTATTTGAGGTTCCTATCTTATTTTCAAGTATTTTATTTGATTTTTCTAAAAATCTGCTGTAGGACCGGTTTGCAAAAGGTCAGATTTCGAGTGTCCAGTCAAGTATAGTGTAGTCTATGAATAAGGTAATGATATTTACCATTTCATACATTATGTATTACCTCATATTGGTCTTTTGTATTTTGGCATCATCAGCAAACTATTTTATACCTACCTACAGTCTCTGACACCTCGTTCCCTTCCACGGCAGAAGAGCCTCTCCCTTTATCAACAACTCTTTCATGCATGTATTATTTAATCCTATCCTTCCATCTTACAACTGGCCTTCCTCTCCTAAGACACCTCAGTTTCATTAACATACACTTTATTCACAAACTCTTCACTCTCCTTTCTCTAAATATGACTAAACCACGTCAACGTATCTTTTCACCCATTCCACTACACCACACTTAACTTTATTTGCACAAGGTCCAATGCCACATCCTTCATACGCACTTACATTGCTCTCACTTTCCCCTCTTGCCACACGGCACATGCTCCTCTCAGATAACCCATTTCCACAGCATGCACTCTTAACTGATGTGGCCTATTCCATGTCGAAGTCTCTGATCAATACGTCAATGTTAGCAGGAGTATAATGTTCATCATACCTCTCTTTATCTCATGGACATATTTCTTCCTCTCTTGCAAGTGATCCTATGACACACCAGCCTTTCACAGCTCTCTCCTATTTCTCCTTCCATCTCTCCATGTTTGCATAGCACTGTTCCCAACAACTTAAACTCTTTCACTTCCTCTATTTTATCTCCTAGAACTGCCGCACACCTTCCTACTGCTGGCACATTCACCTTATAAGGTGTATCATAGTCAATCACTTCTACTTACCTTCCTTCAAAAATCATCACCTTACTTTTCCCTGCACTCACTTTAAGCTTCTTTCTAGTACAATTTATCCACCACTCTCTGAAGTTCCTATTAATTCTCTGCAAACAGGCAGGTCACCACTGCCCGACCCATTCCATTCATCTTTAGTCTTAAATCTACATTCCCCACTTTAGCTTTAATTTCTTTCATACACCCATCCATAAAAGTATTAAACAGCTATGGGGACATAACACATCCTTGTTTCACTTTCACTCCTATAAGAAAACTCACTTCTCCATCTATCCTCACACACGCACTTGTATCACTATAAAATGTCTTAATTAATTCCTCCCAGTAACTGTCCTCCATTACCAAAATTTTTCAGAACGTGACTGGCACCATCAGCAAACATATTCACACACAAACACAAACACTCATACAAGTGTAGCCCAGGCCCTGTATACTACAACTAGATAAATACACACACACACACGGACTGCAGGAAACACTTAAATGTAGTATATTTGCAAAATTCCATGGTGTGGCTAATCATTTTACCGTATAAAGTCCGGCAGAGTGGGCAGCCTATATAGCTTATGCATTTGCTTTATAAAGTTAAAGTTATCCTAGTCATAGCGGTAAATTCCCGTGTTTATTTATAACCTGTCCGAGTCCCATAAATAAGGTAAATTTGGTAAAATTTTACATCTTCACCATAATGGCGTCTGTTTACAAAAGAAAATCGTTTGCACCTCGTCAAACTCCCTACTTTTGGTCCTTGAGAACATTTGATATCTTTTAAATTAATCTAACCTAAATTAACCAAACCTTAACCTACATTGACAAATAACAAAACCTTGTTCAAACCAAAATAAACATTACTTTATTCCCGAAGAGAAGGTCTCACAGAAAACATTGAATATCTCACAAACTAAGAATTTGCGATGGAAATGTAACTAAGAAAACCTCAAAATGCATCAGGTAATGCTAAAATATAAGCCTGAATTCTCTAGAGCATTCTGGTGAAGATGTAAAACAATACCGTAAATTTTTACATCACCATAATGCCCCTGGATCTAAATAAGACACATCGTATAGACTATAGATTTTGATCCATTTAGAATTTTGATATTCATTTCCGTCGAAAATGGATATATTGTAAAATATCCTCTTCACCCCCAGCAAGCCTAGGAACCTGCAGGGTGGGTAAGACGAAATAGTGATATATAATAAAAAAAAAAAAAAAAAAAAAAAAAAAAAAAAAAAAAAAAAAAAACGTACCAGAACCACTAACCTAACTTTACAATCCCCTATTTACAAACACGCAAAACAATGATGGTCACACACAATCGAACGAACACACGCTTCTGCCTGGGATAGAAACTACTCTTACCTAGCGTGTGGCTACGAAATAAATGGCGTAAACACCTGTGTGTAAAGATTGCCACCTTGCGGGGGTGACGTGGGCCTTTGTAACTGGCCCACAGCGTAAACACCTAGTCCAACCTCCAATTTATATTCATAGAAAACATTTGATATCTTCTAAATTAACCTAACCTAACCTAACCTACATTAATCTTAATCTATATAGACAAATAACAGAACCTTGTTCAAACCAAAAGAAACTTTACCTTATTCTCAAACAGAAAGCCTCTTCCTCGTTGTCCACTATCCGGAAGTGAATTGAGAATTACGGCGCCTTTATGTCTTAGGGATCAGGAAAGTGTTTGTACACCGCCACAACCAGTGATCTTCTATAAATGTGCAGTTTTTGACACTTGGGGCACATCACATTCACAGCAATAACATCGTGTGTTTTAAGGAAGACCATAGCAACATCGTTTAAAGTCAGAAATTTTCGCTATTTCTTCGATGTAAGAGTAGCATTGATTGAAAATAAACATGGCGTCAAGTGATTTCAAGTCTGAGAGTGACTCTACCTGAGTAACCTGACCCAAAACGTAAAGTGATGTGATTGGCTATGACGCACTAACCACGCAGACGCACTTCAAATCATGGTTCCAAGCATTAGTTCCAGTTTCCAAACCCATGATGATGGTAATGTAAAAATATAACAATAAATTATCTAGAGCATTATAGTGAAGATATAAATTAATATCACATATAATCCTTCTAATAGCACAGCATGTCACTTGTTGCTATATTTATTATATAAAGTAGTAGGTAAATATCACTAGCTTACAATTAGTCCGCTGCGTCAGTGACATATTTCCTTGTTGGACCGCTGGTAACTTAATTATTACCCTGTTTCATTCTTTTAACATATATATATATATATATATATATATATATATATATATATATATATATATATATATATATATATATATATATATATATATATATATACACACAACTACACGTGCAAAACCTCTGCATTGAAAGGAAGTATACACTAGCAAGAGAATCAGTATATGTTTAGATTGTTTACTCACTGGAAGGACGTTAGCGTTACCATTACCATCTGTTTGCGTTTGGGATACGATGACGTACGTACGAACTGGCGGGGTGATGTGCACTTTACGGAGGGAAGATTCATATAAATAAAACTATGATTGTAGCATAATAGTAGTGAAAACAATACCAAGAACGACACTAATAATAATAATGATAATACTAATGATAGTAACAACGAAAATTATTTCCTTGACTACAACATTGCCTATTCCTTGTCATTCCCGCACATGGAAGGTAGTATTCAAAAAGAAAATCACAGGAACAAAAACCGATTAAATATATAACATTGAATATTTAATTTTTTCTGTCATCATACAAACTTGGCTAGACCTTCGCACCCAGAGGTTCCAACAGCTTATAGTGGTCAATGCCTCCATATTTACTTTGTAGAATTTCGCCTCTCAAGGCGCAGCTAAGGTGGACCTCCGCTGTAGGATTATGTATTAGCTTATTTTTTATTTTATTTTTTCGTGAGGAATGACCATGATAGATCTTCACTTGCATCCCTTAATGCATAGTTGCACATTATGAGTCTTCTCTTTCAAATAAAAAGATAATTAAATAATCCTCCCCAAGCTTAGTAACAATAGATCATATAGCTCTGCTGGGTCAACGGGAGAGCGCAAACCCTCTCGTCAAGAAGCTGTCGTGAGACAGGATCGAACTCACCTTTAGGCCATGAGCTGAGAACTTATCTTTCCACTACTGGCAGCTGGCAAAGCTAGCGCAGCGCTCTTTCAAAAGAAAACTGGTCCATAGAAGTGTCAAAGTAAAAATTATGAAAACACTAATGTTGTGCAGTAGCCTCCCGCTGTTATATTCCCTTGGAGTATAATAAAGGTGCGCACCACATGAAGGTAAGGATAGTCTTTCACGTTTCACTTTTCCCAATTATTAAAGTTTCTCTATGCATTAGCACTCCTCACACACCACAGTTAAGCCTTATTGGTTATGATACTGCCACTAAAAAGCCACAAAAATTTCTAACATTTATTGGAATAAGACAGAATCAGGAAGACCAATATAAAATATGCCATATTCACACTATTAAAATCAAATAGAAAAATAATATGCGTCACATTCCCTTGTTGGCAGTTTCACAACAGGCGGAATTACAAAGGACTTGTGGGTGGATTTATTCCAAGCATAATAGTACTATAAAGTATGAGTCATGGTAATGAGTAACACATTTTCAAGCATGGTAAAATAGAAACAAGAAGGAAACTCCATCCCGCAAAGGTGTGGGTTGGTTGGCTAAAATATTACAAAATACAAATAAAAGGAAACTTAAGTATTGTAGTAAGATGGTTAAAACAAGGACAAAATGAGTATAAATCGAGAGACAACCCGATTCAGAGAATGACAACAAAACTTGAACTCTTGTATATCAAGAATTTATCCATATATTAAATTTTAGGCTACATGATTCTGTTGGCAAGATCCCCTATTATAATACAGTTAATCCTGTATGTGTACATGGCACCTCATCACTTACCATATTAAAAAGCATTAAATGTACTTAATTCTACCTTGTAGGTCATACATAATATATCAACAATTATGATGCTTTATATAAAAATGAAAACAATTCTCTTACATGTATCTCTTTCAAGTTATTGTGATATATAGATATATAGGGATATGTTTTATAAAACTATGTGCCATAGAGACTTGTGTAAAACTAAGCACATCAACTGATGATTCAAGTTATAAGTTAATAATCAAGCCATAATAGTAGTTGTTTGTGTAAGTAATATATAAATATATATATGTACAAATATTGTGGTTAAAATGTGTGCTATCTTTAGTTTAGACTTGGAAGTCTTGAGGCCGCAGTGCATCAGGGTCCCAAGCTCTTATGTTAGCCAGTGCCTTGTTTAGCTTGTTGCACCAGGACAATCGCTCCTCTTTGCTGTCTGAAGACAACAGCATTCTGAAAATCATTAAGTATGAAAACTCTCCTAGAGAGAATGGGAGGAAGTGAGATAATAAAGACATACAAAGATGGAATGGATGCAGTGGGTGTGAGAGGAAGGTCCCCTATAAAACGGGAGGGCAGAGTATTGGAATGACTGAAAGAGGAGGGATGGAAGGTTGAGTGTGGAGTACATGGTAAGGAACAAGTGGAAACGAGATTTGCAATGAATGGATGAGATTAAATTATGTAGATTAGAATTCTTAATGTACACACCACAGCTTGAATGGCACAAACAAAGAATTAAGTGATGGTTGAATATTAAGGAATTTCCATTGAAGCCTCTTTGTGATACTTGGAGCTACAATTCAAAATTGTATAAGCACAATACAAGTTTAATACACACATTACATTAACCTAATTCACAGGAATACGGATTCAGTGTAGATAATACTTTGGTCTGAGGAATGCTGTAAACTAACCATGTATACCTACTTTGTGATAAGTGAAGATCCTTTCACTTCCTGTACCAAGTTTGTCACATCCCTTGGGTGTGCAGGTCGCAGAAGTGTGAGCTGAAAAGTGTGTTGTCGGGCACAAACATCACGAGACACCAGTTCAACGCGTCGAGTAGTGCAAGCACGGAGGTCCAGTTGCCCCGATGCCTCCTGAAGATGACAGTAAATGCTTACTTTAGTATAAATTTCTTTAAAATGACATACCATTACTATTCATTTTCTATTGTTTTAAGGTTCAATATGAAGTTCATAGTTCATGGAAAATTAGATCCTAAAGATGCATGAGGCATAGACCTAAAGTTCTGATATTATTGAAGACAAGAAAAGGACCCACCTTCTTGGTTTCATCATCAGGGTACCTCCAGTAGCGGAGGTGCATCCCACTCAACACACACCATCGCCTATTCCATGCTCCATAGCCACCAACATCCTCAAACATGGTGAGGAAGCCACGCTCTGTGATGCCTCCCTCAAAGCTACAGTTCACATGCATCAGCAGGTGTCCATCAAGCGGGGAAGAATATGGCACCTGCAAGTCAATGCCATAAAAGTCAACGCAGATTTCATACTGATAGCATGTATGTCCTATTGTATATTCATAATTAAACTTTCCCCAAACATGTGGCATAGTATCCAAGAAATAGTTTACAAAGGAATCCAGGCCAAACGAGAAAACTTCACATATTATTATACAATTATACAAATATAAATTCAGGGAAGCAAGTATATATACTGCATTTTTAAGCCAATATTAGTAAAATCTATCAATCTACCACGCTGACATTAAAAAGAGGCAGCCAATACAAGGCACACATACACACAAATACATGCACTCCTATCACTTAACCCCTAGATGAGGCCACCCAAAGTAGTGGAGCTGGAGATCACTTCTCCATCAGGACCTGACAGCAAAAGCTGGTTTGCCTCTGCTACTTCACAAACATGACCCTCTCCCTCCCCGTACCTGATCTGATAAATCGATCATAACATGTGTGGAAACCTCCTACAAGGTTTGTCAAGGCTGCGTCCTTTCCTTACTCATACATTCACTTCTGCTTTCCATTCACTTCTATCATGCACAATCATCTTCACTTGCTCCACATTTCTTTCAGTTAATACACTTTTCACACTATCCATCCATCTTATTTGGGCCTTCCTCTTAACCTCACATCTGATCCCACAACAATTAAAGTATATAATAGGACTAAAAAGAAACATATATAAAAAGGTTAAGGCAGGACAGGACAACTATAGGGAGCAGTATATTGAATTATCTAGGTCAGTTAAGAAGCTAACACATATAGCAAAGAAACAATACAAAATTAAGGTAGCTAGCCAGGTTAAAACTGACCCTAAAGGATTTTTCCAAGTATATAGGACAAAAAGCTGGGAATCAGTGGGTCCGTTGAAATTAGGTCAGGAAGAAATGGTAAGTTCGGGGGAGGATATGTGTAAGGTTCTTAATGATTACTTTTTAAGTGTTTTTACTAAGGAAGACAAAAACATAGTTCCAGTTTGCGAGCAAATATTTAGCTGGGAGGAAAGCGATAAGCTAATAGATGTTGAAGTAAGTAGGGAATTAGTGGTAAGAGAGATAGATAAAAAGAAGTTTAAATCACCAAGTCCATATGAAGTTTATCCCAGTGTAATTAAAGAATGTAAAGAGGTAGTTAGCCAGCCATTAGTTAATATTTTCAGGAAATCAGTGGATTTAGGGGAGCTTCCTTCAATGTGGAGACAAGCGAACATAGTTCCGATTTTTAAGAAGGGAAATAGAGCATTAATGTCTAATTACCGACCCGTCAGTCTGACTTCAATTGTAGGTAAATTACTAGAGTCTATTATTGCAAATAAGATTAGAGAGCATTTGGAAAAGTTTAGTTTGATAAATGATTCACAACATGGGTTCAGCAAGGATAGGTCATGTCTCACTAACCTATTAACTTTTTATAAGAATGTTTATGAGACAGTAAATAATTATGCGAATTACGATATTATATACCTAGACTTCAGTAAAGCATTTGATAAGGTTCCACATGATAGACTACTAAGTAAGGTTAGAGCGCATGGGATTGATGGGAAAGTTCTCCGCTGGATTATATCATGGTTAAGCAATAAGCAGCAAAGGGTCACAATTAATGGTTTCAAGTCTAATTGGGGGTGGATAACAAGTGAAGTGTCACAGGGATCTGTATTAGGGCCATTATTATTCATAATAATTAATGACTTAGACAATGGGATTAGTAGTGATATTAGTAAATTTGCTGATGATTTTAAGATAGGCAGGATTATTAAATCAGTCTGATGTAAAAGACTTGCAGGGGGACCTAGATAGGTTAAACGAGTGGGTGGTTAAGTGGCAGATGGATTTTAATATTGACAAGTGTAAAATAATGAATATTGGTAAGGAAAATCCTCAAAACAGGTACAATATAAACAGGGTAATGCTGAATAGGTCAGAATGTGAGAGGGATTTGGGTGTTCAGGTTACCTCAGACCTCCGTCCCAGAAAACAATGCATTGAGACTAGAAATAGGGCTAATAGGTTGTTAGGATTCATTGCTAGAAGTATTAAAAGTAGAAGTGCTGAGGTTATTTTGAAGCTGTATTTAGCGTTAGTCAGACCTCACCTCGACTATGCAGTGCAGTTTTGGTCACCGTATTATAGAATGGATATAATTTTGTTAGAGTCAGTGCAGAGAAGGATGACCAAAATGATAGAAGGGATTCGTACTTTTAGCTATGAAAGGAGACTAAAGCTTTTGAAATTACACTCGCTGGAGCGATGTAGAGTAAGGGGAGATCTGATTGAAGTATTTAAGTGGGTGAAGGGTTTTAATAAGGGGGATGTAGGGAAAGTTCTTACAATCAGTAGTCAGGATAGAACAAGAAATAATGGATTCAAACAAGAAAAATGTAGATTTAATAAAGAAATAGGCAGAAATTGGTTTACAAATAGGGTGGTAGATGATTGGAATAGACTGAGTCAGCAGGTAGTTAGTGCAAAGACAATAGGGAGTTTTAAGAGAAGACTAGACGACTTCATGGATGGGGATGGGAGGTGGGTGTAGGTAATAAGGGGGATTAGGATTAACAGGAACTACCTAATGCAGGCCTCCGGTCCTTTTGTAGCTTTCTTATTTTCTTATGTGCTTAATCTTCACTAACTGGCCCTCCTCCATTCTTTCAGTGTCCAAAACACTTCAACGCACACTTTTCTGCTTGACCAGCGAAATTTTTCATAACACCAGTTCTCCTTCGCACCTCCTCATTCCTCACTCAGTCCATACATGTTACTCCTCAGACATCTCATCTCCATTACATTTAAACCTTTCTTCTGTTACTCCCATACAGTGCAATTCGCACAGGTATTCTTTTTTACATTCATTCCCATCGCTTCGCAATTAAACACTTTACTCATTCCTTCCAATGCAATATTAACTGAACATAACTTGGCACACATATGTGCTAGGACACTGATTTCAAAAAGGCAACAAGTATACTTTCATATTCATATCAAACCTTTTCTAGAGTCCAAGCATTTTTAGTAAGAGTAGAAATGTTGAGGTGAGTGAAGCCAACCAGTTGGAAGGCTGATGTGCGGACAGCAAATGGTCCGCCAGGAGACTGGATGGATGGGGAAGCTGTTCGAGACTCATGTTTGTGCAGCTTCTTTAAGGGAGTCAGCTTCATTCGGCTCTGCTCCTGTGAAGATTAAACATATTTTACACATACAAATAGGTCATAGTAACCATACATGATAATTCTGAATAATGTTTTTTTAATCAATTAATTTATAATCTATCTATATACCAGCCTATTATTCCCCTAAAGGGAGTAGCCAATACATGGCATGCATACACACTCCCCTCACTTAGCCCTGGCTCCTACATAAAGACACTTATTTATAATCTATCTATGTATATACCTGGCTTATATCCCCCTTAAAAAGGGATAGCCAATACAAGGCGTTCAGGGTTTGGGGGATATTACTTTCCCTTTTCCTTATGTGTCTTGTATTTTCATAGAAACGAATAGAGGGGCTTATTAGACCCCTCCCTCGGTACCTTTGGGTCGCCTTTTACGACCTGCAGCTCCCATCACAGGGTTAATTATTTAAAATACATAATAATAATAATAATGAAGCAACAAAATGGTAAAAATAATGTTTTCTGATTTACCTTTTTCATATTAATTTGGCGAGGCTCATGGGTGCAGAGAGCATATACTTCAAGAGTGATGTTAAAGTCTGAGGTAAGGTGATGGAGAGCCATAAGGTTTGGGAAAGTGACTGCTCCCTCCACTACACATTCTGGTGTTGTCATCAGCTGGGAGGAGATTACCTGTTCCCTATGCTTCACCAACACTATCAGATGATACAAGTCATCACCTGAAATGGAAGAGAAATATGAGGTATCCCAAAGGGTACATGGTTAACTTTGCACAATTCAACCAGACACTAATCTATAAGAAAGTCTATCTTTATAATTAGCTTACATACTGTTTGAAGGGGGATAGCTGAAACAAAGTATCTACATAGGAATCAGAGAGGATGTAATCTCTCCTCCACCCCTGCCATAGGAAGAGCCTCCCAGCTTCTTTGCTCCGGCTCTTTCGGTTTCCTTTTATAACACAGGGAATACAGTGACTACTGATGTATGACTAGGTCAGTTTCTCCTACAACATATGAAACTATCTATATATCAGGCTGTCATCCCCATAAAGGGGGGTAACCAAGATAAGGCACACATACACTCCTGGACCCCCACAGGAGATGAGAAGTACACCCTGTCCATTATTGGGCGTGAGGTTAGTCACACAAATGAGGCCGAGGGCAGGGATCACATCTACAACAGTCCCTAGGTTCCTATCATGCACAATCATCCTTCTTTCATTCAACACTCTTTGCATGCTGTCCATCTATAACATTTGTGGCTTTCGTCTCAATTTCACACCTGTCACATCAGATCCTACTATTCTCTTCACCAACTGGTCCTCTTCCAATCTCTCCCTGTGTCCAAACCATCTTAACACACTCTGCTCTGCTCAACCAGCCACCAGTTCTCCTTCGCACCTCATTTCTCACTCAGTCCATATATGTTACTCCACGTATACTTCCATTACATTTAATCTCTTCTTGTCTGCTACTGCCATACTTCATGTTTTAGCCCCATATAGTGCATAAAACTACTAATAGAAAAATTGAAAGCCAAATAAAATATGCAACTTGCACCACTCACCTTTCATTCCTCTTTGGAGAAATTCATGTTTAAGGGGAACTGTTATGTTGCTGATGCTGATTGATCCCATACAGGTGTCTTCACCTGCCCAGCTCTGCTGACCCAAAGCTCCCTCAGCCTTCAGTCTCTGTAGTGGAGAAATTACAAATGATGAGTTATCATGTTAATGAATCAAATGTATAAGATCACCAATACCATTTACTATTGTTGATGTACTCACTAAAATTGAAGATAGATACCTGGATTTCATTGAGTGCGGATTGCCTTTTCTGGCTGGCTAAGAGCAGAAGCTTCTCAGCCTCAACATGCTGTGGTGTGCCCTGCTGTTCCAGCCGCTTTAGAACAACTGACACAGCATTAGATGCCTGAGCTATCACACGTTGCTGCTCTGACACCTTGGGTGGGCGAGAAGGGTGAAGAGAAAACTTTACATTTATTTTCTTTTTGCATTCCTACTTCCAACTAAATTAAGACACAAAAGAATAAAACACATTCACTACTGTCTCCCAAACAAAAACAAAAAAAAGTAGATGAAAATTTCAAAACTGGAAACATGCACATAAAAACAGTTGTACCTCTCTCTTTGCAGTATAACTATCACATCAATAAATAATTAAGCAAAGATGACAGGTATGAACTGTGCAGCTCACCTCATCCTGCAGCTCCTTGATGCGGGCGCTCACTGTCACTGATGGACTCACAGGCTCCGGAGAAGGTGACTGCAAGTCTGGCCGCCGAATCAACTGTCGCACTGGGGTGCAGTTTACCTCCTGTGAGTGATATTGATATTTAAGGGAAAAATAAAATCCTGGAGAAAAGAAGCAATCTGAAGAAATAAATTAATCAAATTAGCAATCATGTACTTTTTACATTGAAAATCTTCTCGGCTTCCACTAATAGATGATAAACTAGAGTAGACAAGAAAGCTTAAATTCATAGTTAAAGGCAAAACCAAAGATAAACATCTATCTATCTATATACCCTTAAAGGTAGGGTAGCCAAGATAAGGTGTTTAGGGTTCATTACTCTCCCCTCCCTATATGGATCTTATCTTTTTGTAGGAGAAAATAGAGGGGGGCTTCCTAGACGATGGCAGTATTCATGCAGACCCCACCACAGGGACCACTGTATTTCCTTCTGAAACTTACTGGCTTCTGCCTCCTGTACATGGAGATGGAATGGGCCAGGGAGACATCCTGCTCCTCTGTGTTGTGGCGGGGAGGTGTGTCATTGAGCTTTGGAGTCTTGTACACATCTTGGGACTGGCAGAGAAATTGTATAATTACTCTTGTAATTCATGTTACTTCAGAGGCATATCAATCTATTATACCTTACCAAGTCCTTTCATGAAATTGTGGACTCAGGGATAGAACATGCAAGATGTGATACTAGTAGAGGATTAAAAGATTAAATGGTTATCCTACAATTCTTTAAGTCTGAGGACCTTGTTAACTTCATACACTCACCACATGGCCCCGTGAACATTGCCTCTTTGGTGGTGTGGGTGACAGGTCATCATCCAGAGCTTCATCAATAGCATCATCAATGGCATCAAGAGCTTCCATTGTACTTTCAGACATAGCAGGATTGACCTAAAATTGCATATTGGTGTTATTGACTACATTATCATCATTATGAACAGAATCAGTCGCAATTCTAAACCTCAGAGGATCAGTTACAAGTTATATACCAACTTACACTGGTGTGAGAATGTGCATTTTCTTCAATCACAGACAATGGCCTTCTAGATCCAGGGTTTGCTGCCCTCTGGATCTGCTGTCCTAGACTCTCCATAGAAGTACAGGTCAGCACACTCTCAGCAAAACTGCAACACAATTTCTTTAATAGTCTGTTCTTTTGGCATCTTCATAGGTATATATAACAACAAAATTCATCATGTTCCAAAAACAATGAGTGTAGTGAAAACTAAGAGTAATTAAAGCAAAATCACTTACAGTCTTTAACTTCTGCTCCAGATGCACATTATTACAAATCTCCTACTTATACAGGGACGTGCAATCAATCAATAAATCATTCATTTTGGTTTCTATCTACCAAAGGTAATGTGTTGCATGCTCTTTTGGTACACTAAGTCGTTTGACAATGTTATTACAGGTTCTATGTGTCGTCTTCTAGATACATTGTTTCGCTAAAATTGCTACAAATGTACATTCATCACACTACATTTTTTTCATGACAATGAGACTACCAAGATGGAAAGATTGATGCCAAGCACTTATTTGTATACAAATTCAAACACTAAAGCACAAGTGATATAAAAAGCAAATAAGTAACTAATGAAATCACGAAAAACTCTAATTTATGCAGCACAAGCAAAACTCGTACCTAGTATCTGTTTCCTCATCTTGACTGTCATTGGTTTCTGAGCAAGACTCAATATCAGAGAGAGGTGGGTAGAAGAAATCTGGTTTCTTCTTTGGTGTGAATGATTTCCTTGCAGGAGGGCAAACAGCCGGAGGCAACATCCTATTATATACATACCTAGAATCCTTAATTTCCTCATCTTGACTGTCTTGACTATCTTGAGCCTCAGAGTGCGATTCAATGTCTGACAGTGAAGGGTAGATGCAACCAGGTTTCATCTTTGGTACAAATTCTTTCTTTGGCGATGGGCAAACTTCTGTGGAGCACAGAGTAAAAAAACACATAATAAGAGTTTCATGAATTATTTTGAAGACTGATAAATCCAAAGAATTCTCAATTTATGACGTGCTTAAAAAGTACCTCCTATTTCAGTAGAATTAAGCCTACTTGGTGGGGATAACTGGGCAGGTTTGGCAGTGGCATCCTGAAGGGGAGTGGCCTTTGGGATTGGATCCCTGTAGAGGCGAGGAGGCTTGGGAGGTCCGGGCATGTTATCTTGTGACAAGTCATCTGAGGTGGATGACTCACCAATTGATTCATCACTCTCCAAGTACTCGGACTCGGACTCCATGGGGTATCTTGGCCTCTCAACTTAACATGAAAGTAGAAAAATTCAAATTAAGATTGAAAGCAAGATTGCAGTGATATTATGGAGAGAGAGAGAGAGAGAGAGAGAGAGAGAGAGAGAGAGAGAGAGAGAGAGAGAGAGAGAGAGAGAGAGAGAGAGAGAGAGAGAGAGAGAGAGAGAGAGAGAGAGAGAGAGAGAGAGAGAGAGAGAGAGAGAGAGAGAGAGAGAGAGAGAGAGAGAGAGAGAGAGAGAGAGAGAGAGAGAGAGAGAGAGAGAGAGAGAGAGAGAGAGAGAGAGAGAGAGAGAGAGAGAGAGAGACAGAGAGAATTTTTTTTAAAAACAAAATTCAGTGCAACCATCAAAAGGAAACATCATTACTTATTGGCTGATGTCTAGTTTCATTGGCAGGCCTTTGTTTTGGTTTCTTGAACCGGTTTAGCAGAGTTTCCATCTCCTGCTGACGTTCAGCTCGCATTTTTGTGGTAATTTCATTTTCCTGCCAGTTGTCTTCGATGTATTGAAAGGCTTTCTTCTGTTGATCAAAGCTAGTGACCCTTTTTTTATCAGGAGACATGGACTTGTTGTCTGTAAATATATATTGTCATATAAGAGTCAAAGAACATATTTACAACTTCTATTCCTGAAATCACCTGTCTATTGAATAACCTTCATTTAAAATTCTTCATGGTATATTAAACAAACCAATTCCTCTCTGAATATGTAAATAAATTCCTAGGTATCAATAATAAATTACATGTACTGCACTTTAAGTACATGGATCAATATAGGCCTGGATAAGGAATATTGGAATGATCAGTACGGGAAAAGGAAATAACTGGTTAACTAAGTATTGATTGAAGGCCACACTGATTAGTAGTGATGGTAAGAATGAACAGGACAGTATTTTGGCCTGGACTTATGTATCATTATGAAATGTAGAGGGGCAAGGTGTTAATGATGATAATGTTTCCAAAGTTCTAAACTGATACAATAATTCTTACTTTTCTGGGTTGTAGGTTCATGGTATTCAAATGTACTGGCAGGTTCTGATGCCACTCTCTTGGATGGCCTTTGTACAGGCTGGGAGTGAGCCACAGAAGGCCGGCTGGTAGCTTCATGACACCCACCACCACCTTGTAGAGCCTGGAGATTCAAAAGTGAAACACTGCATGACTTGAACTAAGTGAAACCTCAAAGAATGATGACAGTAAGAACATTCCTTTATGAAGGCAAGGTGAACATATCAATATAACCAAGAGACTTTACTACAAGGAAATAATTTACCTTGGCTGAAACTGGCTGGCCAAATGGAGCCTTAGGGACCAAAACTCCACCTTGCTTCTTGCTAAATATGGCAAGACGCTCTTGTACACTCATTTCTGCTGGATCCTTCTGAGGCTCTTGCTTTCCTACACATAGGATATATGTAAATAATAAAATAAAATAATAATAATAATTATCTATAAACCACTTATTTCCCTTAAGGGGAATAGCCAAGACAAGGCATGTACACACACACACATATACTCCAATCACTGGGTCTTAGTATGTATGGTTGAGAAAGAAGGGGGAGGAGGATTAGAGAACTAGAGTATGCAATGATGAAGCAAGCATACGGACAGCATCAAACAGACTACTTTACTGTGTATCAGTATGGGTAAATATAAAGATAAATATTGAATGAAATTCTGAGTAGCACATTTCTTGAACTAATTAGCAATAAAAACTTACTTGCACCATCAAAGGCTGCAGCTCTCTGCCTAACTGATGAAGAGAATGGTTGCTCTACAAGAGGCATGGCCTGGGGCATGGGAGCTTCTCCTTTCACCACCTCCCCAATTGGTCCAGGCTTGTGTGGACTCAACTCACGCCAACTTTTGCGCTCAGATGTGAAACGGTTAAACCCGCTCTGGTTATACCTGTTAAGCAAGACAATTCTTCAATTGTATCATTGTTCTCAGCAAATGGTACTATAATCAATTATATATATATATATATATATATATATATATATATATATATATATATATATATATATATATATATATATATATATATATATATATATCAGAAAATTAGTATAGGAAAGTGCACCTAATGTATAAATTACAGGATTTGACTTACTTTTCAGGGCTCTGTGAAGGGCTTCGATGGTTTGTTTGTGCATGATGGGAAGGAGGTTCAATGTTGCTGGATGTAGAGGTCACGTGTCTGTTTCTCATTGGTGAAGTAACTTTCTTTGGGCTCTCAGTTTTTCTTGGACTGCGAGAGCGGTCAGTTCGCTCTGGAGAAGCCTGACGAATATGTTGCTCCCAGCGACTTCTCATCTCTCCAACTTTAGATGGACTGACATCCCGTGCTCGCTCCTATTATTCAACACCAAATGTGATAAACTTCCATATAAAGAGCAATGGTGGTTTATATGATTCATCTGTTATAAGGATGCAGCTAGTGATTATAAAACATGCTTGCTGTACTAAATGCTTTATGTGAAAAATGTTAAAACATGACATCATACCTTAACTTTGGATTCAGGACTGGACACACGAGCAAACTTGCGAGAAGGACTTGACATTGAGCTTTTGGGCAGACATGACACAACCACAGGAGGGGGTGGCAGCGGCGGCAAGCAAGTGTTAGATGTTTGAGCAACAGGCAAACAGGCAGTTGAACTTTCTTGTTTTGTTACTGGACTGGACTTTAGTGGACTGTTGCTTCTTATAAGTTCTGCAAGACTTAAACTTCTCACCTTAGAAGGGCTAGCAGGAGGTGGAGGAATCTCTGTTGCTGAGAAAGGCTTGGATGGACTTCCTTCACTTATACCTTTCTGTTGCTCTTTCTTATAATCATAGAAGAGTTTTGAGCGAGAGTCGGTTGGAGTAAAACCTTGTGCTTCCTGTTCAAAATAACAATATGAATTATGATACAAATTTCCTAAAATTATTAACTTATTCTTTTCAATTCTTACATATGAATTATATGATTTTCCCCTTATATTCCTGAGTAGGCTATGGAAAACA
>JAXIVD010000933.1:0-10000 GCA_036785275.1 Cancer borealis | reverse complement strand
ACTTTAACTTATATACGTCATTGGCATTATTTTTTTTTATCTAACCCAACCTTGTCCGCGGCAATTAGGTTAAGTACTAGAAAAAAAAACCAAATGATGTACATAATAAGGTAGGTATCCAAAACACACAATTCGTGCAATAAGTAGTGGTAATAACCAGCAATTTTTTCCCCTATTTCATGCAGCTACCTCAGGATCACGGAAGATGGTAAACACAGGTTAATGAAACGATAAATAAAAACATGCCTTTTGCAGAATCATTCATAGTAATAAATAGGGTTGTTGTCCATACAGTGAGACCAGTTATTCAGAGAGGTTGTCCAAATTAGTTTTACAAAATTTAATTAAGACACTTTTATGTTGGAGGAATTGGTATTATGCCAGTGTTGCATCAGTCTCACTACGATATGATGTGCCTTCTGCACATTTAAGACACATCAAGAGTATCAACATAGCGGGGCTCGGACGGGTGAAACACTAGAAATTGTCAAACAAATTCATCTTTTAAAATTTATCACGAGTCTTCAGTACTAGTAAGGAAATAATAAGAACGTTAATATACATGAATAAGGTCAGTTTGTGTTACTGGTCAGCTATTCTCACTTGAAGTAGGTGCTTGATTCAAATGGTGAAACTTGAAGCCTACCGCTGTGCTGAGGGTCAGTGACGCGGCGGTTTAAACAGATAACGGAGCCATTCATAACACTAGTTCAGTATACCAAATATGCATTAAACGCTAAATTAAGAAAACAGCTTCTAACTCTCCATTTAACGAGAATATAAGTCAAATACACGATACAAGGTGTGAATAGGTTCTTACAGTATATCATAACAAATCTTGCCTCTACACCGACGGCCACTTCATGAACCTCTGGGAAGCACTAATCTATCCTCATAAAACACACCTACCAGCCGTCCAACAGTGTTTCATATCCATTACCATATCACCCACACCTCTAGCACACATAAATATCAACTTACCTGCAGAAAAGGGTCCGTCATCTCAGCGGTGAAGGGAAGAACTTGCACACTAAGCAGCTGCTTCGTCTCCGTCTACTTCCTTTTGGATTTCAAACTGAGGCAGGACGACCAGTGCGGCTGCGTACCAATATGTTGCCAGATACCTCATGTGTTTACCGAATATTACTGCTCCATACCTTTAATTAATTATATAAACGTAGACTTTAAACTTATAGACTAATATGTAGGATATTGATAAGTAGTAAATATAAACACTATGTAGGAATTTAATCAGAATGAAACAGCGGCGTCTGGCAAGTGATTGTTTACGTTGTTGCGAGGAACACGTGCAGAGGCAGCTGAGTGAGGGAGGGAAACTCGAGTAATTAAAACACTCAACAGAATCTGATCCACTTACTCATCTGCAACCTGCACGTTTGGAGCACTAGAGGCTGTGACACCACAGTCTGCACGGCCCCATCAAATTCCCAAGAAGAAGAAGAGTAATTAAAACTTGATTGATTACCATACCCTTGATTATGAAGGTCTGTTGGTCTATTGTTATGCACTTTTTGTTGGTATTATTTTATACCTTCACCAGAACGCTCTAGAGAATTCAGGGTTATATTTTTTCATTACCTGATGCATTTTGAGAAGGTTTTCCTAATTACATTTCCGCCGCAAATTCTTAATTAGTGAGATGTTCAATGTTTTCTGTGAGACCTCTTCGAAAGAAAGTTTAGTTTGATTTAAACAAGGTTTTGTTATTTGTCAATATAAGTTAAGGTTTGGTTAGGTTAGGTTAATTTAGAAGATATCAAATGTTCTCTATGACCATAAGTAAGGAGTTGGATGAGGTGCAGAGGCAAGACGCAGACGTAAACAGACGCTATTATGGTGAAGATGTAAAATTTTACCGTTTTGTTATCCACAGTAGCTTCTTATCTATTTGTAAGGTATTCAAGTTCTTCATATCCTGTGATTTCTGTCACGCTTCTTTGGTTCCATTCTTTATCCTTATCCTTTCTTTTAGTTTGACCTTTATGGTTTCGTACTCCTTGTAATCATATTTGTCTTTCCCTGTTTTATGAAATTATTGATTTTATTGCCCTTTTCCAAACACTGCATTAAGAATATTTTGTGTTAATCTTATCACTCGCCCTGCTTCTTCTTTACCCCCATATAATGCAAACATTATACTGATACTCCAGTCTTTCTCCTTTCACTTCTGCCATCTTCCCATTCTTATAATAGCTACAACCGATGCTCTTAACGTCTTCCTTTGTTCCTTAGATTCTCTACATTCAACTATTATGTGCTATATTTCTTCTTTCAACCCATCACAAAGGTAGTGTTGTGATTTTCATCCCAATGTCTGCCATTTACCTCCTTAATTTTTGTTTTTGTTGTGTCGTATATTACTCCAACCCTTTACTAGGTTCCTCCTCCCTTTCAATTTGTTGATTCTCTTCCCCATTGCGATCATGCCACTTTTTCCTCCAGCATCTTCACCCATCTTTTTTCATGAACTATTTAAACTTACTTTTTTAATCCTAATTTTCCTTATCCTATTCTATCCTTGAATAAATGTTGTAACCAATATCTTCCCTTATAGCCTCTACTGCTGTACTTCTAGGAATCCCCAGATCCCATCTACCAACTATGTTATGTACTTTCTCTAGCTGTATAATGTCCCCTCGGTAATTTGATTTCAAGAAAATGCAAATTAGTTCATAGAATATAAATCAAAAGCATGATTGAACTTCAATTTGTATGGGGACTATACTGAGAAAAGCCAGTTACTGTGTAAAAATATCACCCATAATGAAAATTCCCCATAATGTTGGCATACTGCTTATGATACCTTAAGGATTGCATTAATGAATGTCACTCATAAGAAATATATTTTCACCCATGTGCAACATATATTATTTGAGCAATATTAGATGTGGAGATATTGAGATCATTTGTCACCTTTACCACTTCTCAGTGTTTGTAAAGGTGGAAAGGGGATGGGTAAGAATGAAACCCTGCTGCCGGTAACAATGTTTACTTCCCAACTGTTACAAAACATTCATTAAAGTAACATACACTTAACACGATACTGTATGTAAATATGACCACCGCTAGACAACAGGCCTTAAATGACATCATCAGACCAGATTAGCTTTACCAATATCTTGTCATCCGCTGGTTTTTCTAGAAACACTCATGACCAAATGAACTGTGTGTGTGTGTGTGTGTTTATATATATATATATATATATATATATATATATATATATATATATATATATATATATATATATATATATATATGTGTGTGTGTGTGTGTGTGTGTGTGTGTGTGTGTATTTTGTGTGCTTTGTGTAAAATGCTGCTATATGAGGGTGCGATGGATATATGGGGCAGGTAAAACCATGAATTGCAGCTGCTTCTAGGTCATGAGAATGGGTTATTCCATCATTGTTATCATCATCATTATGAATTATTTTTAGTTATTAATATTATTATTATTGATTATGGCAAGTATATAAAGGTGTCATTGAGTACAAAACTGGAACCATTACTGTCGACAACAGAAAAAAAGACACTGAGTTCATTTTTGCACAACCAGATGCAACCTGCTGACGAAACTATTAAGAAAAATCTGGAAAGATCTTTGAAACTAGTTTTTGTTATATTGATTTGACAGCACAACCACAATCTGAAACAAGGAAAAACAGATGTATGGTTTATCATACACAATGGCTGTTACACAGAGCGAATTAACAAATCTGCCAGTAGCAGACATTGATGCTGAGGTACACTTCCCCAAAAGCAACAAAATAGATCTATGGAAATTAAAAGCCTCTTTATATCATTCATATAAGCTAAGGCATAGCTTTTGGAGTCATCACTGCTATTTATTATTCATGCATTCACTGATAATACATGATGAGTCTTATCTTCCCTGGGGTGGTGGCAGGGGGAGGAAAGGCACGTGACCCGGGGAGAAATGGTCCAAGTGGCAGACTGAAGCTTTCCTGACTTTGAGCCTCTGAGGAGAGTGCCATCCTAAGCTTAAACTTTCTCCCATAGAAGAAAATACTTATCAGAGATACTCACTTTTGTATTTTCCATCATCTAGTAGGTAGCATCTTCCTGAATTTGAAGTCACAATTGATTCTGTCATAATATTGTATTTTGTATGTAATGCAGATTAACTTGGACACCAAAAACTACATCACCAAAAGTGAGAGCCTGACAGGAAGGAGGAGGACGGGGCGGGGAGGAGCATGGAAGGAAGACGCAATGGAGTTATGGGATAATAGTTATAGGAAGAGGGAAGAAGTTTAAGTTTAGCTCACTATTGCCATGCTGAGGGGCAAAGGATATTTTGGGAAGTCATAGCATGGCTTTTCCCCCAGGGGCTCCAGGGGACATCTATCTGCACACCAGCCTGGATCTCAATGGTTGGGCCAAGCGGCAGTGACTTCAGAATTTACCTCTGAGTGGGGATAGGGGGTCTGTGCGCCCCACCTCGCCCCGTCCCGTCCCGGGTCTTGTCGCCCGCCTTGTGGTCATTTTCTTTACATGTTGAGTATAATACTAAAACTAAGAGGCCATTCTCCTTTTTTTGTTTGTTTCGTGAACTGCAGGTCACAAACTGACGCTTCAAGGCAATTGAAATTTGTTTGAGTCTTCACCTGTCATGAATGAAGGCTTTTATCCTACTATGGAATGATGTAAATGTGAAGTTAGGGGTGTTCAGGAGAAAGTATATTTTATAGTAAATATATTTAGTAGTTATTTGTTCCTAACAGTAAGTAACACTTTAGTATATTATACACAATATATGACCTTGTGTGTATATCTGCCTACAAGCATTTATAGCACTGAACTATTATTTTGCATAATTGGAATATTTTGCTTGTGCATGTTTCTGACAGGTATTCGCGAAACAAAAGTGAAGAAAAAGAAAAAGAAGAACGGCCCTGAGAGAGGATATCAACTGTTGTTGCCGCTGCAACACACAGTGACTACCGGGATCACTAAGAGAAAGACTGAGTTGTCCTACGTTGGTCGTCCTAGCGGGCACGAGACGACAGTGTGTGTGGGGCAGCCAGCTCCAGCTGGGGGCAGGGCTGGACGCCCCACCACAGACAAGAAGGTAAAAACAAATTTCGATCATATATTTCTAAATCTATTTGAAAAAGTCTGAACGCATTAACGACGTTCAACTTTGTATGAAAAGTTCTATAAGACTCAGGGTCGTCAAGACTGCTGAGAGACTGGTCAGTTCACCACTTACAAAGGTTCGCTAATTGTGCACCATTTAGTTAGTCATATTAGAACTACCTCGTACTGGAGAACTACCGATACCCCATGGAGTTATTGTCATTATGCCTTAACACCCACAATCGAGGTTGTTCAGTCCGAATTCCAAATCAACATAGATGCTACGACTAAGCGCGACCTAATTAGCTGCTCAGACTCTGGTGATGCACGGCGGCCGGCGCTCACACAGTCGGCAGCAGATTAGGTTCACTTCTAAGACAAAGACATGAGTAATGATATGTACCTAATTTCTAAAGTTATCCTTTAAACAACCAACAAAGCCATGTCTTCACAGATCACTTGAGAGATTTGTACACAAAACGAAGGCAATCTTCGGCGATCTTTATTACATCATCTTCAGTCCTCGACATGCATAGGCCTCCACATAGCCTGAAGTCTGACAAAACATTACGAGACTGTGAGCACTTGAGCGGTGGGGGAGGGGGAGAGGCATCCAGCAAGAAGTCATGAGCGGCTGCGAGGATAGTGTCTAATGACAAGACAATTATGTCTCCTTATTAACGAACTCTTGCTCGCCTGCATGACCTTTGCTGCAGGAGAGGACATCAAGGGTCACCTAAACTGCTACAGGTTTCTACATTTCAGTATTTTTTAGTCATAATTACTCCTATGGGGACCACACGTTAATATCCTACCGCTATGCTCCTTAAGCACATCTATCTTACCTTTGGCACAGAGACACCCTCCCTACACTCTGCGGATCTGGTGTGGCACTATGGCCAGCACTGATATTTTCCAGCAAGAGTTCTTCCCTCTAGACAGAAAGTGTTCACCGCCCAACATTTGACCCTGATATGTATTTCTGAACTGACTCTGCACAAAGCTGAGTGAACAAAAACTACAAGGAAGTCCCCACACTTCTCACACGTGTCCAGCCAGCACTACTTGCACGGGACCCGATTGTCAATTTGCTTCCCGAGGAGAGTCTAGCGGAGCTGTGCTTTGCACCCTGAGGGTGAGCGACCACCGCAAATCCTCCAGCTGGTCCTCCTCTGCTTGTCTCACGCTGCCTGCCAGGTGAGGGAGGGGACCAGTGCAGGCCAAACACGACGTCACATGAGTTAAATTGATTAGATTCTTTCTGGGTTTGGTGGAAGAGGCACTAGAATCTTTCCATTTTTTACAGACACGATGTCACAGCCGAACTCGTAGCCTCGCCGCCAGAGGTCCTCGGGTGAGTCCGGGCTAGGGTCTTCGTTGATGCTTTAAGGAAACGTACGAAACAGAGCTCTACAGTAACATGTCTTTTTTTTAACCTTTGATTTACAAGAGAATCTTTTTGAAGATTCATATGAAAAGAAGCTATTCTATTTTATCATTTACTAATGGTTCCAAGTGACAAAATTTACCCTAAAGTTCACATCACAGCATTTGAATGATTGCTCGCATCTGGTGGCTACCATGGTGGTTCAGCGGCCGTTGGCCGCAACAAATATTGTCACTAAGAAACAAAGGTTGTAAATATTACACATAAAAAATACAGCAAAAAAAAACCTTGACTAATTGTCTTCCAAGTGTTCTAAATGAGTTACATTTGCACTGATGCTATAGAAAAATACATAAACCTTACCATATCTCAGTACCTGTTTGTCGCTATAGGAAGAGTCGTCGTGGAAATGACAAAGTGACCACAAAACTGCCCACTGTTATGCATTGCTTACCTACCTTATGTTTAATAGATAATTCTAAAGACTAGAGTAACAGACTAGACCACACTGTAACCAGGGCAACATACCTCACCATCCCAGGGTGCGAGGCCTCACCACTAGCTATGAATGACATCCCACTGAAACTACAGTATGATGCCCTTTGCTACCTTAGGGCACAATTGTCACTGCTATTAGGGTTCGAGGCTGCCTCGCCACTACCTATGATAGCTACTGCAGGGGAGCACTGCCTTGCCACCAACTGCATGATGCTCCTCTCTGGTTACAATTGCCTTTGGAATTCAAGCTTTGGGATGTCTTGCCAAACTTTGTCACCCACTGTTCATGTATGCATGATTTTCTTAATCTTTTTGGTCTTAAAGCAGCTTTTATTTTAGTTGTAGTATCTCCAGGTGCAGAGAAGAAGATTATTTGAGATTCCAGTGACCACTGATGTCCAACTCACATACCACTTTAAGGTTAATCTTTCAATTCATTCCAAAATTGCATCTGTACCACTGTTTCCAAAGCTTCATGTTTGGTGGGATACGCCTGTTGCTTTTGTATTGCCTGGTCAATTCCAAGTGTGTCCACTGAAGGCTGGGAAGATAGGTGCCTGATGGTGACGGCAGTGGCTGTGATGGTGGTGGTGGTGGTGGTTGTTATGCTGGTGGTTGGTGGTGGTGAGGCCATCTGTTCATCCCCTGCCAGACACACTGATGCCCTTCAAACACCCTAAACCTATTCATTGTTATTTTCGTTTTCCTCTGAAGGAGTGACAATGTAGAATGGAAAAACACTTTGATTACATGAAACTACAGCACAGAGAATAAAAAAAGAGTCTACGTCGGGGAGTAAGTAGTACACAGACCAATGGAGTCAGAGGTGGAGACCACAGACAGAGGTGTGAAAGAGGCGAACTATTGCTGCTTCTTTGGCGAATGTGTCTCATCAATTCACAAGGCTCAAGATGTGTGTGTCAGTTTTGTTCTTGGGGTCAGGGAGAGAGAGTTACCACCATACCCAGGGAACTCCTGACATCTGGGGTTGGAGTAGGCTTGGGTGAGTGTGTAAGGGGAGCCAGGGCTGAGGCATGGGAGTGGCTGGGGCAGTGGGGAGACGAGGAGGAAAGAATTGCCGAGGAGTGAGAGACATGTGTGGGGGATGTAGTGGTGAGGTTGTGAGGATGGGAGAAGGATATGGTGGTGAGGTGTGGTGGGGTGTGGTGGTGATATTGGTGGTGGGAAGGTGGTGCTGGGGGAGGATCTGTGGGTCAGGGGTTCACTGCACCATTCCCGTCTCTCTCTCCCCCTCGCCCTGCTCCATCTCAGACTGAGGAAGGAGTGGGGAGTTCATTATCTCGCTGCTTCCCTCACCCTCCTCTTCTCCTCCAACACCATTCTGAAATATGAAAATTAGTGAATAAGATATCAAGATAAACCTAAATAATTGTGAATGATTGTCAAAATTAAAGTAAGTACACAATCTTTACAGAGTACATATGCTTTATGAATATAGCAGTTGTTAAATATTAGTAATGCGTGTTCTAAGATAATACAGGAAAACATTGATTTCACAGACATCAGTTGAAATTAATTATATAAAAATCCTCAAGCAATACAGTAAAGACATATTTAAGTTAATTTTTTATTTTATGCTAGTCAAATCTGGTACATCACAAAACTACTGACTCTTATAAGTTTTGTACCCAACTATTCTTGATAGATGTTTCTGTGGTCACACTACAAAACTACATCCAGCCATCCTGCACCTTGCTGAGTCATAGAGCTCAAGGCATAGTATCCTATCATCCTTAGTTTTTATTCTTACACTAAACTGAACAGATATAGTCAGTGAATCTTGCTGGTTTCATTACTCACACCAACCAACTCTCATTGCTATGTGGTAGTGATAGAGTGAGGAAGATGAGCAATGAGCACGGAGTGGTGCAGCAGTGCAAGTCATATCAGCCCTGTCATATCAACTAATCACAAATAAACAACCATCATGTCCCTTTTATTTTAGCCATGTTGATTTTTAGCGTGTTTGAATTAGCACAACACTTCAAAAGTTAATGTTTTGATATAAGTTTTTCGTCCTTCCTTCTTTACCTCTTTGGGCAGGGCTGAGAGCCCATCTTCTTCCTCTTTGATTCCCACTGACACCTCACCACTCGCCTCTCCTCCATTGCTTTCACTGGTGGCATCTGTTGTGAGGTCATTAACTGGTGTGCTGTCGTCAGCAGCAATGCTCGAGCTTCCATCCTGGAGAAAGGATGAAGGTGTGACCATCGGGATAAAAATACAACCCTAATTTTATTCTACTGCATAACAACCAGCATGTGTCAGTTTCCTTGAAGGTTGTTTGGTATGATTTCTCCATGAATCAACTTACATCCTACAAAGATATATATATATATTCTTTTCTGAGGGTATTTTCTCTGCTGCATAATTTGCATCAGCTTTCCCTTGTTATTTTCCCTGCTATACTCCCATATTTAAAACTTCATATTCTCTAAACTTGATTATGGTGTGTTTACTCTTGTTTTCTTTAATGCCTCATATTACGTGGTCCCTAAACCTTCAATGATACTTGCACTATCCCCATTTGATTTTTAAACTAAGCTCCTATAGCTTTACAACACAAGGTCTATCCACACCACACACTTCTGCCACCCTACCAAGTATGATACACTTCCTCATCACCCACGCACCTGGGAAGCATCCTTGGAGCCCAGTTGGTAAATGTTGACCATGTGAGCTGCCTGAGCGTGCACCATCAGATCCCAGGCAGAGGCAAAGTTTTCCTTGCAGAGTGCACAGAGAAGTAGAGCACTCTCTTCTGTACCTGAAACATTAAACTAATCAGTGTCCTACTTTCTCAAGGTCTCTTAATTTTGTTCTTATTATAATAAAGGAAGTTAGATGAGGATTACATACAGGAAATCTAAGGAAGATGAAGAAAAGTAGAATCCCAAAATGAACAAGTCAGTTTAATGCAGCACTCGATATACCCAATATAATGTGTATATGTTAGCTTGCCACTACCTGTTTG
>JAXIVD010000932.1:27500-110199 GCA_036785275.1 Cancer borealis | reverse complement strand
CTAATAATAGACAAGTTTTTCCTGTAGAAGTTACATTCTGAAGCATATTCTCAAATAATTCATTGAACAAGGTGATACTGGCATTCGGTCTACGGTACACTATTCCAACTGTAACAAGTATGTTAATTAGTTTTGTTTCGACGAACAGTGTTTCAATATTTTCATTAATTACACATATCTTTTAATACATTGTTAAACATATTTTTCTTAATATACATGCAAACCCCACCCCCATAATGATTCCTATTATTCGTCAATAATTTGTAACCTTGAATATTATACAGGTGTTCAATATCACTAGATAACTTAGATTCACAGAATGACATGATATCTATTTTTTATTGACATGATAAAATTCCTGAATGTATTAAAAATTTTTCTAAATTATGTGGAATGCTATTTATGTTGTAAAAAATAGATATAGATAAGTTGGTAGTTGTCAATAGATTGTTAAAGTCCTGATGATTGAAATAATCCGAATTAGGTAATGATAAGTTACATAGACTATTTGTTTCCTTCATTCCCTCTTCCTCCTACCTTTCTTCCTACCCTCTTCCTTCCTTCCTAACCATACCTTTCTTCCCATCCTCTCCTCACCACACACACACACACACACACACACACACACACACACACACACACACACACACACACACACACACACACACACACACACACACACACACACACACACACACACACACTCACTCACTCACTCACACACACACACACACACACACACACACACACACACACACACACACACACACACACACACACACGCACACACACACACACACACACACACACACACACACACACACACACAGGGAATTAAGCAGCACGTTTGCCCGCTTGTGTTGCCATGTAGATGAGAGTACAAGTGAGATGCAGCGTAACGTCAGAACCTTGGAGAGAGAAGCAGGACAGCTGGAAGAGGCAGCTGCGGCGGCCAAGAAGCTGCGGAATAAGTCTCACTATCTGGCAACGGAATTAGAGGTGTTTCAGCAAACTTACCTGGCCGGGGAGAGTAATTAGGGGGAAGGTAATTAGGGGGAGAGTAATTAGGGGGAGAGTGATTAGGGGAAAAGGTTACGTTAGGTCAGAAAATTATTATTATTATTATTTGATTTTTATTGTTTTTTTGTTCTTTTTTTTTTGTGTGTAGGAGTGAGGGAATTTTTTTTTTTTTTGTGTGTGTGTGTGTTTGTGTGTTTTTATGGTTAACTTAGAGATATGAAAGGGATAAAAATGTTAATATACTGTAGATTACATTCACTAATTCATAAGAACATAAATCCTTAAATTCATTCTATAATAGTTTAACAATGAAAAATATATGAAGGAAATTGTTTACTATTACTACTACTACTACTACTACTACTACTACTACTACTACTATTACTATTTTTACTACTACTCTCTCCTCTTTCTCCCTCCTCCTCCTCTTCCTCAGGTCAAAATTTCATACTCAAATCCATATATATTAATAGTTTCAACCTCTGCGTGTACGTGCGTGTACGTATATATATATATATATATATATATATATATATATATATATATATATATATATATATATATGTGTGTATTTGTACATGTGCGTGTGTGTGCGTAATATAACCGATGTACATATTGTTACATACATACAGACAGACAGACATATATACACAGATAGACAGCCATACACACACACATACATACATACATACACATAAATACATACATAAGGATTAGAAACAGTCATAATAGATAGCATTTTGAGTCTAAAGTTGCTGTTGTTGTTGTTGTTGTTGAATAGAAGAAAAAAAATATTATTATTATTATTACAATGTCAAAAAAAATTAAATGGGAAAAAAAGTATGTTTATTTATTTATTTATTTATTTATTTTCAAGTTGGTAATGATGACTGTTTGTTTGTTTGTTTGTCTGTCTGTCTGTGTGACAGGCAGACAGACAGACAGACAAGCAGACATATATATATAAGGTTAAACAATCACAAACAAGAGTTGTTAGAACAAATAAACAAAAAATAATCAATCTAAAATCAAATAGAAAAATACTTTCAGCCTAACATTTAACACACACACACACACACACACACACACACACACACACACACACACACACACACACACACACACACACACACATACATACATACATAAAGCTAGTAGAGAAGGTTGTGTGTACATGTGTACGTATTATTTTCTGTACATACATAACATACATAGTAGCTATTAACTTGTAAAAGTAGTTAATTAAATCAAATCATCTGGCAACATTGTATTATTATTATTATTATCATTTTTAATAGTAGAAGTATTTGCAGTTATAATGATCATTTGAACATAAGAATTGATGAGACTGCAATTAAGAGGCCAATTAATGACCTACACTAGGCAGCTCCTTGTCCCCACCCTTGGAATAATTCAATATTTATCCATCCCACCTGTCATCCCTATCCATACTCTAATCCAACCATCTTTTAAAGCTACCTATTGACGCACCACATGTTGTCTACCCAGCCTATTCCACACGCACACGCAGACATACAATAACTTACCAATAACTTACCAATAAGATCCACGGGATTTACTACTGATCTACATAGATCCTATTGCCCGCCTCCATATTCATCTGTGTTGTATGTTTGTCGTATTTGTTCTTGAATGCTTTTGTGGATGTAGCATTCACTGTGTGTTCTGGTAGTGAATTCCATTTGTTTACTACTCTGTGTGTGAATGTGTGTTGGGTTTGTGTTTTGTTACACCTTTGTTTGTATATTTGTTTTGTGTGGCCAGTTCTTGTTGTGTTTGTGGTTTGAAAAAGTGAGTGTCTGTGTATGTTTTCTAGGTTGTTCATTATTTTGTGGACTTCAATCATGTCTCCCCTTTCTCTCCGGGCTTCAAGTTTGGGAATGTCCAGTCTCTTTAGTCTTTCTTCGTAGGGGAGATTTTGAAGTGATGGTACAATTTTGGTTGCTCTTCTCTGGATTTTTTCTATTTTGCTTATGTTGACTCTGCCTTGGGGGTTCCACACCTGCACAGCATACTCAAGGTGAGGGCGAATGTAAGTCCTGTATACTGTTGCAAAGCCTTCCTCAGTCCAGTGCTTAAAGGTCCGCTTGATAAGACCCAGCATGCTGTTTGCTTTGGATGCTATGTCGTTGATGTGTTGGGTGAATTTTAGGTTGTCCGTGAACAGAACACCCAAGTCCTTCATTGCTGTGACCTTATCAATGTGGTTGTTATTTATCTTGTAAGGGTGTCTGTCATTGTGGTGCCCAATATGCATCACTTTACACTTGGAAATGTTGAATCTGAGGAGCCATGTGTGGGACCACTCCATCAATTTGTTTATGTCATCTTAAATAACTTGCTTCTCCACGGTTGTGCTGCTTTTGTTGTATATTTTTGTATCATCGGCAAAGAGCTTGCATGTTGAGGTGATGTTGTTGGGAAGGTCATTGATGTATAACAGGAAGAGTAATGGTCCCAGCACAGAGCCCTGAGGCACACCGCTAGTCACCCTGGCTGGAGTGGACAAGGCTCCATTTACCCTCACTCTTTGTACTCTGCTAAAAAGTCTTCTATCCAACTGAGGACATGGCCTCTCACGCCAGTCTGATGGAGTTTGAGAATGAGTCGTTTGTGTGGCACAGTGTCGAAGGCTTTCTCAAAGTCAAAGTAAATGATGTCAAATGGTTGGTTCTTGTCATGCATATCTGACCAGTCATTGAGCGCTGTTAGTAAGTTTGTTTGTACACACATACGTTTGCTATTTTTATTAATTATTGGTTATTATTATTATTATTATTTTGTTATAAGAAAAGTAGGGGATAGATAGGGAGGTAGCAGCAATAACACTAGTAGCGGAGGTGGTGGCGTAGGTGGTGTAGGTGGCGTAGGTGGTGTAGGTGGCGTAGGTGGAGTAGGTGGTGTAGGTGGCGTAGGTGGTGTAGGTGTCGTAGGTGGAGTAGGTGGCGTAGGTGGTGTAGGTGGAGTAGGTGGTGTAGGTGGAGTAGGTGGCGTAGGTGGTGTAGGTGGCGTAGGTGGTGTAGGTGGCGTAGGTGGTGTAGGTGGAGTAGGTGGTGTAGGTGGCGTAGGTGGTGTAGGTGGCGTAGGTGGTGTAGGTGGCGTAGGTGGAGTAGGTGGAGTAGGTGGCGTAGGTGAAGGTCTAAGTGCAGTTACAGCTAGTAACTTTGTAAGGGAGAAAGCAAGTTTGGTGTAGGTGTGGACAAGGAGGATGGAGGATTCTGCATTTGGAAAACAAATGTCTTTCCTGAAAACACATTATAAAGAAAGAATAATAACAATAATTAATACAAATAAATAAATTCAAGACACAAATTTCCCGCACAAAGCAAGAGCCAATCAGCGCACATGTAAACAAAGCCGTCAGGTAACCAGGAGGGAAGGTGGAGGAGGACGCCGTCTTTGCTGTCATCCAACGTCCACGTTATATTACGATGTTTTACGGCAAATACACGGTCAGTAATACATTTAAATACAATAATTAAACCCTTAAATACATAAAGAAGCTGTAGAGATAGTTAGATGAGGATAATTAACAGTAATAACCCTAATTTCAATGGATTAACACCTATCACTTTGACAGGACACGGGGCCGCCCTATCAAAATATTTCACCTTCGTATACACACTGACTTGCGCAAAAGATTTATTCTCAGTCAGAGTTATTAGCCATTGGAATTCTTTGCCTTCTGAGGTCGTGCTGGCTCCCACCTTATCACAGTTTAAAAGATTACTTGCTGTTCATTTGGGGAATAGACTATGAATTTTAAATTGCATTGTTGAGAATCCTACTAAATGGTTACAACACACGTACATTCCACAGTATTTTACATTAGGTAAAGGTACTAAGGCAGGAGAAACCACATTCCGCTATTGCGCCAGCCCCAAAAATAAATAAACAAACCACAGAGACAATGCTATAATTTTGGGCTGGAAAGTGCAATATATGCGGCAGGAAATACCCAAAACAGGCAAAGAATATAATACGTTTGCTTATGGTTAGGTTAAGTTATGTTGGCTTATGTTATGGTTTGATTAGGTTACGTTTGCTTATGGTTGTGTTATGGTTAGGTTAAGTTATGTTGGCTTATGTTATGGTTTGATTAGGTTATGGTTAGATTAGGTTACGTTTGCTTATGGTTGTGTTATGGTTAGGTTAAGTTATGTTGGCTTATGTTATGGTTAGATTAGGTTACGTTTGCTTATGGTTGTGTTATGGTTAGGTTAAGTTATGTTGGCTTATGTTATGGTTTGATTAGGTTACGTTTGCTTATGGTTGTGTAATGGTTAGGTTAAGTTATGTTGGCTTATGTTATGGTTTGATTAGGTTACGTTTGCTTATGGTTGTGTAATGGTTAGGTTAAGTTATGTTGGCTTATGTTATGGTTTGATTAGGTTACGTTTGCTTATGGTTGTGTTATGGTTAGGTTAAGTTATGTTGGCTTATGTTATGGTTAGATTAGGTTACGTTTGCTTATGGTTGTGTTATGGTTAGGTTACGTTATGTTGTCTTACCAATATCTTACCAAACTCCACCTCAGTCGCTTGTAGAGGTCTAATTAAATCATGACAGGTGTGTGTGTGTGTGTTTCCCCACTCGCCTTATCAATGGCTCAATCTTTGCCTTAAAACCATTCACTGCTTCGGCCTGTACTGCTTGTTCCACTCATCAACAATTCTGTTTGCAAAGTAATAATGTTTAGTTGTGGTCTTTGCTTAAAAAAATCTTATATGAGTGTCCGCTACTTTCTCATTGGTCCATGATAAATAATTGATCCCTTCTCAGCCCCTCCAGTCCTTTCATTATTTTAAAGCCTTGAATCAGGTCACTTGTGAGCCTAAAGTCACCAAGCCTGTCTGTCCTCCTGAGTGAGTCTCTTCCTAGCTCAACGCTCCCATGCCATTGATCATTGTTGTCATTCTCCGTCATTCTATGTTGTGGATGTCCTGTTGACAATATGAACATAAGAATATAAGGAGACTACAAAAGGTAGCTCCTGTGAACCTGAAAACACCCACTACCATCTATCGTTGCTGTCCATGAATTTATCCAACCTATTCTTAAAACAACCTATAGATTTTGCACTCACCACATGACTGCTGAGCATATTCCACTCGTCAACTACCCTATTTGTGAACCAGTTCTTCCCTATCTCTTTCTTGAACCTGAATTTTTCTAGCTTGTAACCATTGGTTCGTGTTTTATCTGGACCACTAACTATGATTACCTTACTTATGTCCCCCTTATTGAATCCCTTGACTCATTTATACACGTCAATTAGGTCTCCTCTCAACCTGCGTCTTGCTAGTGAGTGTAGCTGAAGGCGCTTTAATCTATCTTTATAATCCAAGTTCCTGATCCCATGTATCATCTTCGTCATTCTTCTCTGTATGGCTTCTAACCTATTCACTCTTAGATATGGCTTTTGTCAGACGCGTATGGAAGAGGCTTACGTCTGTGATGGTGGTGGTGGTGGTGGTGGTGGTGGTGGTCAAAGTATATATCCTATATTTTCTAGGTTACGTTAGATTTATAGTTAGGTTTGGTTAGGTTGAATTAAGTTTGGTTGCGTTAGTTTTGGTTAGATTTAGTTAAGTTAGATTACGTTTAGTTAGGTTTGGTTAGGTTAGTTTTGGATAGGTTTAGTTAGGTTTGGTTAGGTTAGTTTTGGATAGGTTTAGTTAGGTTTGGTTAGGTTAGTTTTGGTTAGATATAGTTAAATTTAGTTACGTTTAGTCAGGTTTAGTTGGGTTTGGCTGGGTTAGTTTTGGTTATGCTAACAAAGCAATTTATATTCGGTAAATTTTGACATCTCCACTAGAATGGCGTGTGCTATCGAGTGCTTAAGGAAACGAATATTTATCAACAGTTCCAATCGTTAACCACACGAAAGGTGAAGTTATGTTTCCTGATGTCCAGTGTGGTATGTTTCTTAGATATTTTCTTGGTGTTGCTTGTGGTGTGAGTGTGGTGTGTGTGTGGTGTGTGTGTGGTGTGAGTGTGGTGTGTGGTGTGAGTGTGGTGTGAGTGTGGTGTGTGAGTGTGGTGTGAGTGTGGTGTGTGAGTGTGGTGTGTGTGGTGTGAGTGTGGTGTGAGTGTGGTGTGTGAGTGTGTGGTGTCAGTGTGGTGTGAGTGTGGTGTGTGTGAGTTAACCGCCTGTGTCCAGCACCGCCAGTATCGTGAGTGCAGTCCTTGTGGGTTTAAGTTATTGTTAATGATGTTATTGTACACTGTAAACACATGAACCATCTTCTACCACTAATGCCATCCCATGAATGGGAATTTTGTATATTTTGTATATAACATTCCTCTCACTATTGGTATTTATTAACAAGTACACCAGTATCAGTGGCAGTATTTATATCTCTCTCATGTTAGAGCTGTCATTGGAATCCCATATATAGGGTTAGGTTAGGTAAGGTGTTCTAATTGGACAAAAAGAATGTTTAAAGTGCTTACAGATACGGCAGCCATACCGCTATTGGTACGGCATGTGCTGGCGTCACCCACCGTGTTCACATTAAATTTGACATTTTCATCGTACAAAGAGTAAAGCATCTTTCAAGTTAGGTTAGGTCAATTATGTTATGTTAGGTACAGTTTAGTTCAGTTAGGTTCAGTTATATAAGCTTTTTACCCAAACGTTAGGCACTTGCCGTGTGTATAACCGAGCACTATGAGGATACGGTTTACGTTAGGTTAGGTTTGGTTTGGTTAGGTTAGGTTAGATTTGGTTAGGTTTGGTTAGGTTTGATTAGATTTGGTTAGGTTTGATTAAATTTGGTTAGGTTTGGTTAGATTTGGTTAGGTTTGATTAGATTTAGTTAGGTTTGATTAGATTTGGTTAGGTTTGATTAGATTTGGTTAGGGTTTGTTAGATTTAGGTTTGATTAGATTTGATTAGGTTTGATTAGATTTAGTTAGGTTTGATTAGATTTGGTTAGGTTTGATTAGATTTGGTTAGGGTTGGTTAGATTTAGGTTTGATTAGATTTGGTTAGGGTTGGTTAGATTTAGGTTTGATTAGATTTGGTTAGGTTTGGTTAGATTTAGGTTTGATTAGATTTGGTTAGGTTTGATTAGATTTAGGTTTGATTAGATTTGGTTAGGGTTGGTTAGATTTAGGTTTGATTAGATTTGGTTAGGGTTGGTTAGATTTAGGTTTGATTAGATTTGGTTAGGTTTGGTTAGATTTAGGTTTGATTAGATTTGGTTAGGGTTGGTTAGGGTTGGTTAGATTTAGGTTTGATTAGATTTGGTTAGGGTTGGTTAGATTTGGTTTGATTAGATTTGGTTAGGGTTGGTTAGATTTAGGTTTGATTAGATTTGGTTAGGGTTGGTTAGATTTAGGTTTGATTAGATTTGGTTGGTTTGGTTATGGTTAGATTTGGTTAGGTTTTTTTAGGTTTGGTCAACTTTGGTTACATCAGCTTTTTGTATTTCTTTACCCAAAAGTTTGGGTCTGGGCGTCATAAAGAAAAAAAACAATTATTTGCGACAGCAACAAGTTTTAGATTAATTCAAAACGCATCAAAATATACCAGAAAAAAATGTACTTTTTAAAAAAAAATATTGAGACTGGTGTACATCTTAATATTTCCCTCAATATTTTTATGATGTATCTCTTGCAGAAACACTGACTTGAAAAAAAGAAATATGCAGCCCATGGGATCAGCCTAGTACTGAGCAGCACGCCCAGGTGATAATGGACGTGCTGGACACCTCTGAATCAGTAGGCCTATCTATATCCACCAATGAGTGAAATGAGTAAGCCTATACCCATGAATGAGGGAAGTGAGTAAAGCTTCCAGCATCCCATCACCTCATCTCACTTCAAACATCAGAAGCCACAGAGGTAAGTTGATGCATGTAATTATGTGTTATATAGAATAAGATGATTGTAATGATGATAATAATGATGTTTGTGTGTGTGTTGAGAGTGGCAGCAGTTATTATAGTTGAAATAAGATGATTGTAATGATGATAATAATGATGTTTGTGTGTGTGTTGAGAGTGGCAGCAGTTATTATAGTTGAAATAAGATGGTTGTAATGATGATAATAATGATGTTTGTGTGTGTGTTGAGAGTGGAAGCAGTTATTATAGTTGAAATAAGATGATTGTAATGATGATAATAATGATGTCTGTGTGTTGAGAGTGGCAGCAGTTATTATAGTTGAAATAAGATGATTGTAATGATGATAATAATGATGTTTGTGTGTAGAGAGTGGCAGCAGTTATTATAGTTGAAATAAGATGGTTGTAATGATGATAATAATGATGTCTGTGTGTGTGTTGAGAGTGGCAGCAGTTATTATAGTTGAAATAAGATGGTTGTAATGATGATAATAATGATGTCTGTGTGTTGAGAGTGACAGCAGTTATTATAGTTGAAATAAGATGATTGTATTGATGACAATAATGATGTCTGTGTGTGTTGAGAGTGGCAGCAGTTATTATAGTTGAAATAAGATGATTGTAATGATGATAATAATGATGTCTGTGTGTGTGTTGAGAGTGGCAGCAGTTATTATAGTTGAAATAAGATGATTGTAATGATGATAATAATGATGTTTGTGTGTGTGTTGAGAGTGGCAGCAGTTATTATAGTTGAAATAAGATGGTTGTAATGATGATAATAATGATGTCTGTGTGTGTTGAGAGTGGCAGCAGTTATTATAGTTGAAATAAGATGGTTGTTATGATGATAATAATGATGTTTGTGTGTTGAGAGTGGCAGCAGTTATTATAGTTGAAATAAGATGATTGTAATGATGATAATAATGATGTCTGTGTGTGTTGAGAGTGGCAGCAGTTATTATAGTTGAAATAAGATGATTGTAATGATGATAATAATGATGTTTGTGTGTGTTGAGAGTGGCAGCAGTTATTATAGTTGAAATAAGATGGTTGTAATGATGATAATAATGATGTTTGTGTGTTGAGAGTGGCAGCAGTTATTATAGTTGAAATAAGATGATTGTAATGATGATAATAATGATGTTTGTGTGTGTGTTGAGAGTGGCAGCAGTTACTATAGTTGAAATAAGATGGTTGTAATGATGATAATAATGATGTTTGTGTGTGTGTTGAGAGTGGCAGCAGTTATTATAGTTGAAATAAGATGATTGTAATGATGATAATAATGATGTTTGTGTGTGTGTTGAGAGTGGCAGCAGTTATTATAGTTGAAATAAGATGGTTGTAATGATGATAATAATGATGTCTGTGTGTGTTGAGAGTGGCAGCAGTTATTATAGTTGAAATAAGATGATTGTAATGATGATAATAATGATGTCTGTGTGTGTTGAGAGTGGCAGCAGTTATTATAGTTGAAATAAGATGATTGTAATGATGATAATAATGATGTCTGTGTGTGTTGAGAGTGGCAGCAGTTATTATAGTTGAAATAAGATGGTTGTAATGATGATAATAATGATGTCTGTGTGTGTGTTGAGAGTGGCAGCAGTTATTATAGTTGAAATAAGATGGTTGTAATGATGATAATAATGATGTTTGTGTGTGTGTTGAGAGTGGCAGCAGTTATTATAGTTGAAATAAGATGATTGTAATGATGATAATAATGATGTTTGTGTGTGTTGAGAGTGGCAGCAGTTATTATAGTTGAAATAAGATGGTTGTAATGATGATAATAATGATGTCTGTATGTTGAGAGTGGCAGCAGTTATTATAGTTGAAATAAGATGATTGTAATGATGATGATAATGATGTCTGTGTGTGTTGAGAGTGGCAGCAGTTATTATAGTTGAAATAAGATGATTGTAATGATGATAATAATGATATCTGTGTGTGTTGAGAGTGGCAGCAGTTATTATAGTTGAAATAAGATGGTTGTAATGATGATAATAATGATGTTTGTGTGTTGAGAGTGGCAGCAGTTATTATAGTTGAAATAAGATGATTGTAATGATGATAATAATGATGTTTGTGTGTGTTGAGAGTGGCAGCAGTTATTATAGTTGAAATAAGATGATTGTAATGATGATAATAATGATGTTTGTGTGTGTGTTGAGAGTGGCAGCAGTTATTATAGTTGAAATAAGATGATTGTAATGATGATAATAATGATGTTTGTGTGTAGAGAGTGGCAGCAGTTATTATAGTTGAAATAAGATGGTTGTAATGATGATAATAATTATATCTGTGTGTGTTGAGAGTGGCAGCAGTTATTATAGTTGAAATAAGATGATTGTAATGATGATAATAATGATGTCTGTGTGTGTGTTGAGAGTGGCAGCAGTTATTATAGTTGAAATAAGATGATTGTAATGATGTCTGTGTGTGTGTTGAGAGTGGCAGCAGTTATTATAGTTGAAATAAGATGGTTGTAATGATGATAATAATGATGTCTGTGTGTGTTGAAAGTGGCAGCAGTTATTATAGTTGAAATAAGATGGTTGTAATGATGATAATAATGATGTTTGTGTGTGTGTTGAGAGTGGCAGCAGTTATTATAGTTGAAATAAGATGGTTGTAATGATGATAATAATGATGTTTGTGTGTGTGTTGAGAGTGGCAGCAGTTATTATAGTTGAAATAAGATGATTGTAATGATGATAATAATGATGTCTGTGTGTGTTGAGAGTGGCAGCAGTTATTATAGTTGAAATAAGATGATTGTAATGATGATAATAATGATGTTTGTGTGTGTGTTGAGAGTGGCAGCAGTTATTATAGTTGAAATAAGATGATTGTAATGATGATAATAATGATGTCTGTGTGTGTTGAGAGTGGCAGCAGTTACTATAGTTGAAATAAGATGGTTGTAATGATGATAATAATGATGTTTGTGTGTGTGTTGAGAGTGGCAGCAGTTATTATAGTTGAAATAAGATGATTGTTATGATGATAATAATGATGTTTGTGTGTTGAGAGTGGCAGCAGTTATTATAGTTGAAATAAGATGATTGTAATGATGATAATAATGATGTCTGTGTGTGTGTTGAGAGTGGCAGCAGTTATTATAGTTGAAATAAGATGGTTGTAATGATGATAATAATGATGTTTGTGTGTTGAGAGTGGCAGCAGTTATTATAGTTGAAATAAGATGATTGTAATGATGATAATAATGATGTCTGTGTGTGTGTTGAGAGTGGCAGCAGTTATTATAGTTGAAATAAGATGGTTGTAATGATGATAATAATGATGTCTGTGTGTGTTGAGAGTGGCAGCAGTTATTATAGTTGAAATAAGATGGTTGTAATGATAATAATAATGATGTTTGTGTGTAGAGAGTGGCAGCAGTTATTATAGTTGAAATAAGATGATTGTTATGATGATAATAATGATGTTTGTGTGTTGAGAGTGGCAGCAGTTATTATAGTTGAAATAAGATGATTGTTATGATAATAATGATGTTTGTGTGTTGAGAGTGGCAGCAGTTATTATAGTTGAAATAAGATGATTGTAATGATGATAATAATGATGTCTGTGTGTTGAGAGTGGCAGCAGTTATTATAGTTGAAATAAGATGGTTGTAATGATGATAATAATGATGTCTGTGTGTGTGTAGAGAGTGGCAGCAGTTATTATAGTTGAAATAAGATGATTGTAATGATGATAATAATGATGTTTGTGTGTGTTGAGAGTGGCAGCAGTTATTATAGTTGAAATAAGATGATTGTAATGATGATAATAATGATGTTTGTGTGTGTGTTGAGAGTGGCAGCAGTTATTATAGTTGAAATAAGATGATTGTAATGATGATAATAATGATGTCTGTGTGTTGAGAGTGGCAGCAGTTATTATAGTTGAAATAAGATGATTGTAATGATGATAATAATGATGTTTGTGTGTGTGTTGAGAGTGGCAGCAGTTATTATAGTTGAAATAAGATGATTGTAATGATGATAATAATGATGTTTGTGTGTGTGTTGAGAGTGGCAGCAGTTATTATAGTTGAAATAAGATGATTGTAATGATGATAATAATGATGTTTGTGTGTGTGTTGAGAGTGGCAGCAGTTATTATAGTTGAAATAAGATGATTGTAATGATGATAATAATGATGTTTGTGTGTGTGTTGAGAGTGGCAGCAGTTATTATAGTTGAAATAAGATGGTTGTAATGATGATAATAATGATGTTTGTGTGTGTGTTGAGAGTGGCAGCAGTTATTATAGTTGAAATAAGATGATTGTAATGATGTCTGTGTGTGTGTTGAGAGTGGCAGCAGTTATTATAGTTGAAATAAGATGATTGTAATGATGTCTGTGTGTGTGTAGAGAGTGGCAGCAGTTATTATAGTTGAAATAAGATGATTGTAATGATGATAATAATGATGTCTGTGTGTGTGTTGAGAGTGGCAGCAGTTATTATAGTTGAAATAAGGTGATTGTAATGATGATAATAATGATGTTTGTGTGTGTTCAAAGTGGCAGCAGTTATTATAGTTGAAATAAGATGATTGTTATGATGATAATAATGATGTCTGTGTGTTGAGAGTGGCAGCAGTTATTATAGTTGAAATAAGATGATTGTAATGATGATAATAATGATGTTTGTGTGTGTGTAGAGAGTGGCAGCAGTTATTATAGTTGAAATAAGATGGTTGTAATGATGATAATAATGATGTTTGTGTGTGTGTTGAGAGTGGCAGCAGTTATTATAGTTGAAATAAGATGATTGTAATGATGATAATAATGATGTTTGTGTGTTGAGAGTGACAGCAGTTATTATAGTTGAAATAAGATGATTGTAATGATGATAATAATGATGTCTGTGTGTGTGTTGAGAGTGGCAGCAGTTATTATAGTTGAAATAAGATGATTGTAATGATGATAATAATGATGTTTGTGTGTGTGTTGAGAGTGGCAGCAGTTATTATAGTTGAAATAAGATGGTTGTAATGATGATAATAATGATGTTTGTGTGTGTGTTGAGAGTGGCAGCAGTTATTATAGTTGAAATAAGATGATTGTAATGATGATAATAATGATGTTTGTGTGTGTGTTGAGAGTGGCAGCAGTTATTATAGTTGAAATAAGATGGTTGTAATGATGATAATAATGATGTCTGTGTGTGTGTTGTGAGTGGCAGCAGTTATTATAGTTGAAATAAGATGATTGTAATGATGATAATAATGATGTTTGTGTGTGTGTTGAGAGTGGCAGCAGTTATTATAGTTGAAATAAGATGATTGTAATGATGATAATAATGATGTTTGTGTGTGTGTTGAGAGTGGCAGCAGTTATTATAGTTGAAATAAGATGATTGTAATGATGATAATAATGATGTTTGTGTGTGTGTTGAGAGTGGCAGCAGTTATTATAGTTGAAATAAGATGATTGTAATGATGATAATAATGATGTTTGTGTGTGTTGAGAGTGGCAGCAGTTATTATAGTTGAAATAAGATGATTGTAATGATGATAATAATGATGTTTGTGTGTAGAGAGTGGCAGCAGTTATTATAGTTGAAATAAGATGGTTGTAATGATGATAATAATGATGTTTGTGTGTTGAGAGTGGCAGCAGTTATTATAGTTGAAATAAGATGATTGTAATGATGATAATAATGATGTTTGTGTGTGTGTTGAGAGTGGCAGCAGTTATTATAGTTGAAATAAGATGATTGTAATGATGATAATAATGATGTTTGTGTGTGTGTTGAGAGTGACAGCAGTTATTATAGTTGAAATAAGATGATTGTAATGATGATAATAATGATGTCTGTGTGTGTTGAGAGTGGCAGCAGTTATTATAGTTGAAATAAGATGGTTGTAATGATGATAATAATGATGTTTGTGTGTAGAGAGTGGCAGCAGTTATTATAGTTGAAATAAGATGGTTGTAATGATGATAATAATGATGTTTGTGTGTGTGTTGAGAGTGGCAGCAGTTATTATAGTTGAAATAAGATGATTGTAATGATGATAATAATGATGTTTGTGTGTGTGTTGAGAGTGGCAGCAGTTACTATAGTTGAAATAAGATGATTGTAATGATGATAATAATGATGTCTGTGTGCGTGTTGAGAGTGGAAGCAGTTATTATAGTTGAAATAAGATGATTGTAATGATGATAATAATGATGTCTGTGTGTTGAGAGTGGCAGCAGTTATTATAGTTGAAATAAGATGGTTGTAATGATGATAATAATGATGTCTGTGTGTGTGTTGAGAGTGGCAGCAGTTATTATAGTTGAAATAAGATGATTGTAATGATGATAATAATGATGTTTGTGTGTGTGTTGAGAGTGGAAGCAGTTATTATAGTTGAAATAAGATGATTGTAATGATGATAATAATGATGTCTGTGTGTTGAGAGTGACAGCAGTTATTATAGTTGAAATAAGATGGTTGTAATGATGATAATAATGATGTTTGTGTGTGTGTTGAGAGTGGCAGCAGTTATTATAGTTGAAATAAGATGGTTGTAATGATGATAATAATGATGTCTGTGTGTGTTGAGAGTGGCAGCAGTTATTATAGTTGAAATAAGATGATTGTAATGATGATAATAATGATGTTTGTGTGTTGAGAGTGACAGCAGTTATTATAGTTGAAATAAGATGATTGTAATGATAATAATAATGATGTTTGTGTGTTGAGAGTGGCAGCAGTTATTATAGTTGAAATAAGATGATTGTAATGATGATAATAATGATGTCTGTGTGTGTGTTGTGAGTGGCAGCAGTTATTATAGTTGAAATAAGATGATTGTAATGATAATAATAATGATGTTTGTGTGTTGAGAGTGGCAGCAGTTATTATAGTTGAAATAAGATGATTGTAATGATGATAATAATGATGTCTGTGTGTGTGTTGAGAGTGACAGCAGTTATTATAGTTGAAATAAGATGATTGTAATGATGATAATAATGATGTTTGTGTGTGTTGAGAGTGGCAGCAGTTATTATAGTTGAAATAAGATGATTGTAATGATGATAATAATGATGTCTGTGTGTGTTGAGAGTGGCAGCAGTTATTATAGTTGAAATAAGATGATTGTAATGATGATAATAATGATGTTTGTGTGTGTGTTGAGAGTGGCAGCAGTTACTATAGTTGAAATAAGATGATTGTAATGATAATAATAATGATGTCTGTGTGTTGAGAGTGGCAGCAGTTATTATAGTTGAAATAAGATGATTGTAATGATGATAATAATGATGTCTGTGTGTGTTGAGAGTGGCAGCAGTTATTATAGTTGAAATAAGATGATTATAATGATGATAATAATGATGTTTGTGTGTGTTGAGAGTGGCAGCAGTTATTATAGTTGAAATAAGATGATTGTAATGATGATAATAATGATGTCTGTGTGTGTTGAGAGTGGCAGCAGTTATTATAGTTGAAATAAGATGATTGTAATGATGATAATAATGATGTTTGTGTGTGTTGAGAGTGGCAGCAGTTATTATAGTTGAAATAAGATGGTTGTAATGATGATAATAATGATGTCTGTGTGTGTTGAGAGTGGCAGCAGTTATTATAGTTGAAATAAGGTGATTGTTATGATGATAATAATGATGTCTGTGTGTGTTGAGAGTGGCAGCAGTTATTATAGTTGAAATAAGATGATTGTAATGATGATAATAATGATGTCTGTGTGTTGAGAGTGGCAGCAGTTATTATAGTTGAAATAAGATGGTTGTAATGATGATAATAATGATGTCTGTGTGTGTTGAGAGTGGCAGCAGTTATTATAGTTGAAATAAGATGATTGTAATGATGATAATAATGATGTTTGTGTGTGTGTTGAGAGTGGCAGCAGTTACTATAGTTGAAATAAGATGATTGTAATGATGATAATAATGATGTCTGTGTGTGTGTTGAGAGTGGCAGCAGTTATTATAGTTGAAATAAGATGATTGTAATGATGATAATAATGATGTTTGTGTGTTGAGAGTGGCAGCAGTTATTATAGTTGAAATAAGATGATTGTTATGATGATAATAATGATGTTTGTGTGTGTGTGTTGAGAGTGGCAGCAGTTATTATAGTTGAAATAAGATAGTTGTAATGATGATAATAATGATGTTTGTGTGTGTGTTGAGAGTGGCAGCAGTTATTATAGTTGAAATAAGATAGTTGTAATGATGATAATAATGATGTTTGTCTGTGTGTTGAGAGTGGCAGCAGTTATTATAGTTGAAATAAGATGATTGTAATGATGATAATAATGATGTCTGTGTGTGTGTTGAGAGTGGCAGCAGTTATTATAGTTGAAATAAGATGGTTGTAATGATGATAATAATGATGTTTGTGTGTTGAGAGTGGCAGCAGTTATTATAGTTGAAATAAGATGATTGTAATGATGATAATAATGATGTTTGTGTGTTGAGAGTGGCAGCAGTTATTATAGTTGAAATAAGATGATTGTAATGATGATAATAATGATGTCTGTGTGTGTGTTGAGAGTGGCAGCAGTTATTATAGTTGAAATAAGATGGTTGTAATGATGATAATAATGATGTTTGTGTGTGTTGAGAGTGGCAGCAGTTATTATAGTTGAAATAAGATGGTTGTAATGATGATAATAATGATGTGTGTGTGTGTGTGTTGAGAGTGGCAGCAGTTATTATAGTTGAAATAAGATGATTGTAATGATGATAATAATGATGTTTGTGTGTGTGTTGAGAGTGGCAGCAGTTACTATAGTTGAAATAAGATGATTGTAATGATGATAATAATGATGTCTGTGTGTTTTGAAAGTGGCAGCAGTTATTATAGTTGAAATAAGATGGTTGTAATGATGATAATAATGATGTCTGTGTGTGTGTTGAGAGTGGCAGCAGTTATTATAGTTGAAATAAGATGATTGTTATGATGATAATAATGATGTTTGTGTGTGTGTGTTGAGAGTGGCAGCAGTTATTATAGTTGAAATAAGATGATTGTAATGATGATAATAATGATGTCTGTGTGTGTGTTGAGAGTGGCAGCAGTTATTATAGTTGAAATAAGATGATTGTAATGATGATAATAATGATGTTTGTGTGTAGAGAGTGGCAGCAGTTATTATAGTTGAAATAAGATAGTTGTAATGATGATAATAATGATGTTTGTGTGTGTGTTGAGAGTGGCAGCAGTTATTATAGTTGAAATAAGATGATTGTAATGATGATAATAATGATGTCTGTGTGTGTTTAGAGTGACAGCAGTTATTATAGTTGAAATAAGATGGTTGTAATGATGATAATAATGATGTTTGTGTGTGTGTTGAGAGTGGCAGCAGTTATTATAGTTGAAATAAGATGATTGTAATGATGATAATAATGATGTCTGTGTGTGTTGAGAGTGACAGCAGTTATTATAGTTGAAATAAGATGATTGTAATGATGATAATAATGATGTTTGTGTGTGTGTTGAGAGTGGCAGCAGTTATTATAGTTGAAATAAGATGGTTGTAATGATGATAATAATGATGTCTGTGTGTGTGTTGAGAGTGGCAGCAGTTATTATAGTTGAAATAAGATGATTGTAATGATGATGATAATGATGTCTGTGTGTGTTGAGAGTGGCAGCAGTTATTATAGTTGTAATGATGATAATAATGATGTTTGTGTGTTGAGAGTGGCAGCAGTTATTATAGTTGAAATAAGATGGTTGTAATGATGATAATAATGATGTCTGTGTGTGTGTTGAGAGTGGCAGCAGTTATTATAGTTGAAATAAGGTGATTGTTATGATGATAATAATGATGTTTGTGTGTGTTGAGAGTGGCAGCAGTTATTATAGTTGAAATAAGATGATTGTATTGATGATAATAATGATGTTTGTGTGTGTGTTGAGAGTGAGTGGAAGCAGTTATTATAGTTGAAATAAGATGATTGTAATGATGATAATAATGATGTTTGTGTGTGTTGAGAGTGGCAGCAGTTATTATAGTTGAAATAAGATGGTTGTAATGATGATAATAATGATGTTTGTGTGTGTGTTGAGAGTGAGTGGAAGCAGTTATTATAGTTGAAATAAGATGGTTGTAATGATGATAATAATGATGTCTGTGTGTGTTGAGAGTGGCAGCAGTTATTATAGTTGAAATAAGATGATTGTAATGATGATAATAATGATGTTTGTGTGTGTGTTGAGAGTGGCAGCAGTTATTATAGTTGAAATAAGATGATTGTAATGATGATAATAATGATGTCTGTGTGTGTGTTGAGAGTGGCAGCAGTTATTATAGTTGAAATAAGATGATTGTAATGATGATAATAATGATGTTTGTGTGTGTGTTGAGAGTGGAAGCAGTTATTATAGTTGAAATAAGATGATTGTAATGATGATAATAATGATGTTTGTGTGTTGAGAGTGACAGCAGTTATTATAGTTGAAATAAGATGATTGTAATGATAATAATAATGATGTTTGTGTGTTGAGAGTGGCAGCAGTTATTATAGTTGAAATAAGATGATTGTAATGATGATAATAATGATGTCTGTGTGTGTGTTGTGAGTGGCAGCAGTTATTATAGTTGAAATAAGATGATTGTAATGATGATAATAATGATGTTTGTGTGTTGAGAGTGGCAGCAGTTATTATAGTTGAAATAAGATGATTGTTATGATGATAATAATGATGTTTGTGTGTGTGTGTTGAGAGTGGCAGCAGTTATTATAGTTGAAATAAGATAGTTGTAATGATGATAATAATGATGTTTGTGTGTGTGTTGAGAGTGGCAGCAGTTATTATAGTTGAAATAAGATAGTTGTAATGATGATAATAATGATGTTTGTCTGTGTGTTGAGAGTGGCAGCAGTTATTATAGTTGAAATAAGATGATTGTAATGATGATAATAATGATGTCTGTGTGTGTGTTGAGAGTGGCAGCAGTTATTATAGTTGAAATAAGATGGTTGTAATGATGATAATAATGATGTTTGTGTGTTGAGAGTGGCAGCAGTTATTATAGTTGAAATAAGATGATTGTAATGATGATAATAATGATGTTTGTGTGTTGAGAGTGGCAGCAGTTATTATAGTTGAAATAAGATGATTGTAATGATGATAATAATGATGTCTGTGTGTGTGTTGAGAGTGGCAGCAGTTATTATAGTTGAAATAAGATGGTTGTAATGATGATAATAATGATGTTTGTGTGTGTTGAGAGTGGCAGCAGTTATTATAGTTGAAATAAGATGGTTGTAATGATGATAATAATGATGTCTGTGTGTGTGTTGAGAGTGGCAGCAGTTATTATAGTTGAAATAAGATGATTGTAATGATGATAATAATGATGTTTGTGTGTGTGTTGAGAGTGGCAGCAGTTACTATAGTTGAAATAAGATGATTGTAATGATGATAATAATGATGTCTGTGTGTGTTGAAAGTGGCAGCAGTTATTATAGTTGAAATAAGATGGTTGTAATGATGATAATAATGATGTCTGTGTGTGTGTTGAGAGTGGCAGCAGTTATTATAGTTGAAATAAGATGATTGTTATGATGATAATAATGATGTTTGTGTGTGTGTGTTGAGAGTGGCAGCAGTTATTATAGTTGAAATAAGATGATTGTAATGATGATAATAATGATGTCTGTGTGTGTGTTGAGAGTGGCAGCAGTTATTATAGTTGAAATAAGATGATTGTAATGATGATAATAATGATGTTTGTGTGTAGAGAGTGGCAGCAGTTATTATAGTTGAAATAAGATAGTTGTAATGATGATAATAATGATGTTTGTGTGTGTGTTGAGAGTGGCAGCAGTTATTATAGTTGAAATAAGATGATTGTAATGATGATAATAATGATGTCTGTGTGTGTTGAGAGTGACAGCAGTTATTATAGTTGAAATAAGATGGTTGTAATGATGATAATAATGATGTTTGTGTGTGTGTTGAGAGTGGCAGCAGTTATTATAGTTGAAATAAGATGATTGTAATGATGATAATAATGATGTCTGTGTGTGTTGAGAGTGACAGCAGTTATTATAGTTGAAATAAGATGATTGTAATGATGATAATAATGATGTTTGTGTGTGTGTTGAGAGTGGCAGCAGTTATTATAGTTGAAATAAGATGGTTGTAATGATGATAATAATGATGTCTGTGTGTGTGTTGAGAGTGGCAGCAGTTATTATAGTTGAAATAAGATGATTGTAATGATGATGATAATGATATCTGTGTGTGTTGAGAGTGGCAGCAGTTATTATAGTTGTAATGATGATAATAATGATCTTTGTGTGTTGAGAGTGGCAGCAGTTATTATAGTTGAAATAAGATGGTTGTAATGATGATAATAATGATGTCTGTGTGTGTGTTGAGAGTGGCAGCAGTTATTATAGTTGAAATAAGGTGATTGTTATGATGATAATAATGATGTTTGTGTGTGTTGAGAGTGGCAGCAGTTATTATAGTTGAAATAAGATGATTGTATTGATGATAATAATGATGTTTGTGTGTGTGTTGAGAGTGAGTGGAAGCAGTTATTATAGTTGAAATAAGATGATTGTAATGATGATAATAATGATGTTTGTGTGTGTTGAGAGTGGCAGCAGTTATTATAGTTGAAATAAGATGATTGTAATGATGATAATAATGATGTTTGTGTGTGTGTAGAGAGTGGCAGCAGTTATTATAGTTGAAATAAGATGGTTGTAATTTTACCGAGTACAACGGGCCAACTATCATTACGGTGATTCCTTTGCGGAATCACCGGTAAATCCTCGTATTCTCGACGCTCGTTAAGATACCTTGTTATGGTTAGAGTAGGTACTACTAGCGAAAGAGGATGATGGGAAAAACGCGTGACGTCACTGGAACTGAGGATATATATACCGGTCTGGGCGGGAGGTCAGTCACTAGTGTTCCGTGACCCCGCTCCAGACAGGTAAGCCTTCAGTGTTCCTAAAAACCTTGCCACACTTGAAAAACACATTGTTATTAATATCTAACAGTAAATTGTCCTCCCGGATACAGCTGCCGAGAGGACCAGCAAAAGACTGACTTTCGGTTGGTGTTTGACGAAGGCTGCATGTGGAGTTGCCTCTCAAACAAGGACGACGGCCAGAAGGACCCAGTGACTCTCAAACAATATTTGTGGCGTGAGTGTATTTTGGTCGTTTTCCATCAGTTCCCTCACGTATAGTTAGGTAGGATAGAATAGGAATATTTGTGTTAAGGTATATGTTTATGTTTGTGTCGCTAAGGGTGGATAAGCATTTGTAAGAGCACCACCACGGATATAGCGAGTACCTTATTTATTTTATTCATCATTAAAGTTGTCCATTATTTTTATATTCGTTTTCTGTTCGTAAAACAACGTCGGACCCTCGGTACAGTGGTGGCAGCGGTGGGATGCAAATTACGCATCAGCCCACGTTGTCCGGAGGACGCTACGTAGTGCTAGTTAGGTAGGTAGTTAGCCCCCCCAAGTCATTTTTTTTTATTATTCTCTTAGTGGTAATAGGGATAATCGTAGTTTAGATGTTTAAAGTAGCCATTGTAGGGCATAGCCAAGTGCCCTCTCACTTGGACCACTTACCCTCTCCTATTGATGTCCAGATATTTAAATCACCTGGAGCCACAGCCCGGTCTGTTTTTCATAATGAACACCTGACCGCTGTATTCAACAGCCGTTATGACATGGTGATTTTGTGGCTGGGGAGTAATGACATCCACCCCCGGTGTCAGGTGAAGGACATCGTCAATAACATGAAACTTATTGTAGAACAGCTGGAGGCTCGTTGCACCCCCAGGGTAAAGATTTGTCTAGTTGAGCCACGCCTAACTGAAATACGTTGGAGGCCTAGGATCGAGCAGGAGGTTTATAATAAAGTGGCCAAGGGAGTTAACAACAAACTCCAAAAGAGAGCTTTGCGGGGTAAGGAATTTATTTCCTTTGGTGCCAAGCCTTTTTTATACTCCTTAAAATCTGACGGAGTACACTTTAACCGCGAAGGTAGAGAGAGAGTAAAGGACAAGCTGAGAGGCGCCATTAACAACGCCCATGCCTTCCAACCTGAGGCACACTGGGGTTACACCCAGATGAGCAATTAGGGGAATCCTTTTAGCACATTTTTCAGCCAGGGTGAGAAGAGTGCTCCAAGTCTCCCCTGCAGGCACTGGACCCCAGGACTAGTAAGTGAGTCGCGACCTTCGGGTCGCTGAGCACCCTTCCCCTCCCCTCCGTATCTGCGTGGATACGGCTTAACTAAATTTAACAGGTGGTATTTTTTTTTTTAGTTCTTGAATTTTTTTTTTTTGCTTTAACTTTTGATTAGTGTGATTAAGATTCAATTCACGGGTTAGATTTGAAAGAGGAAGAAGAGTTTTTTTTTCTTAAGGTCGTATGGGTCCTTCCCCCCTCCAATTAAATTTTAATTATGAATTCTCAGATAGACTTGTTAGGCGACTCGTGGTTTCCCCAGGAGGAAGTAACAGAAGTGGGTGAACAAGCGCTTGATGGAGCAATAAAACCTGAGTGTTCAGAAGTCGGTCATCACGATCAGAGGAAAATGGAGTCGTTAGAAAGGGAAGTGGATAATTTAAGGTCTTGTGTTGAGGATTTAATAGGTGAACTGCGCCGCAGGGAATCTGCACCCCCCCCTTGAAAGACCAGTTAAAACCTTTTTGAAGCCACGTGATATCCCTATTCTGGAGTTACGTCAGTTGAATGGTGTAGACGGCGCGGGACGACTCACTGTTTTCTTGTCACAGGTAGAAAGTTGTTCTCAGTTAACAGACGAACGACAACAAATAGTTCGGATGCGAGTAGATTCACCCCTTTCACTTTTTATTCAGAATATCCTTAATAAAGAAGTTATGTCGTGGGAGAACTTTAAGAAGCACCTAACTACTGAACTCACCGACCAAAGTGAAGATCGTATCTTTGATTCCTTGAACGATTTAAAATATACGTATGACGAAGACCCAATAGAATTTGTAACCAACCTAAAATGTAAACTTGCGTTGTTAGAGGTACAGACAAAGTCGGGAGAGGTGCCTAACACTGAACAGCTCATTAAAAACAAACTACTGAAGGGCATGCCTAAAGAAAGTAGAGATAGGCTAGAGTTGTACTTGGACCAGAATGTAACCCTTAAAAAGTTTCTGAGCAAATTAGATAATGAGAGAATAGTGGTGCTAGCACAACAACGGGATAACGTGCGAACAATTGAACCAGCTTTACCATCCCAAGGTGCCATAGCACGTAACCCTCCGAGAACACCAACAGGGAGGGGCAATTTAGAAAGAGTCGAGAGGAGACTTAGACAATGGGATAGGAGAGAAAAATATTGTCCTTATTGTCGAGCTAATAGTCATTCTATAGCAGAATGTCGTAAACAACCTCGCCCAGGCTCCTGCTATGATTGCCTGCGTATGAATTGTCGAAGAGGACAACCAGGTTGTCCCGGGAGAATTAATATGACTCGAGGGAGGATAGCGTGGCAATCACCGGTCATTAACCTGGACGTTAACCATCATGTGCTCGAAGTAATGTTAGATACAGGTAGTGATGTATCTCTACTTAAGCTTAGCGCAGCGGAAGAATTAGGGCTGGAAATAAAACCTAGTTCAAGAATTCCCCCATTGCAAGGAATTACTGGTCGTAAATTACGAGTTTTGGGTCAAGCTAGTGTTACCATTTCTAGTATCAGTAATCACCCAATTACCATTAAAGTAGCGGTAATTCCTGATAATTATCTGCGTCCATCAGCCTTGCTCGGTATGAATGCCATCAGTCAAGCTACATTTACGTTAGATTACCAAGCAAGAAAAGTTTATTGGAATAACTTGATTTATCCTTTAGTGTTAACAACAAATGAATATGGTAAAGTTCAAAGGGTGGTAAGAGAAACACGACCCGCCCCTAATAACCACCCCAATAACCGCCCCAAATATGGCAGATTAACTACTCGTAAACACCTGGACTGTTACTTAACGACCATGGTGGAAATTAAAGTCGATGAACAACCTAACACAGTAGTAATGGTTGAAGCCAGACATCAGTACGTCCAGAATGGAATACCAATGGTTATGACTGTCACTAAAGATCAAACTTTGTTTATCCCCGTCATTAATAACACCAAGGTAGGGTTAAACTTGCACCCCGGAACATTGTTAGTCACCTATGAACGAGTGCAAGATGAACAATTAGAAACAGAAGAAACCCCCGTTACTATCTCCCGTATTAGTGAGGCTCTCGGACCTGAGAATGATTGTGTTAGTAATTACCAAACACGCTGGGAAAAACTGCAGTCCATCCTAGAATCTCGTGATTGGTCACATTTAAATCCAGAACAGAAAGAACAATTATTTCACATCATCCAACAACATCAAGAACTTTTTATAGTACATCCAGGCGAATTAGGTTTAATTCAAGCAGAACCAGCTCATATACAGGTAGACGATCCAAGACCTTGCCGTACGCCTCTATACCGTTATCCCGAGAAAGCAAAGGAGGCGATTCAGTCAATATTAAAGGAGTTAGAAGGGAAAGGTATTATCGAAAGTTCAACTGCGGCTTGGCTGTCCCCAATAGTTTTAGTTAATAAGCCAGGGGGAGACAAAAGACTCTGTTTAGATTATAGAAAAGTAAATAAACAACTAGCTATGGATATTCATCCTCTTCCTAAGTTAGAAGAGTTAGTAGAGAATGTATCAGGAAGTGACTACTATGCCACTTTGGATATGAAGGATGCATATTATCAAATCGCCCTCGATCAATCCAGCAGGGACCTAACTACTTTTAGTGATGGAATCTCACTCTATAGATTTAAAAGATTGCCCTTCGGTTTGAGCTGCAGCCCCGCTTTATTCGCTAGACAAATGAACCAAGCTCTAGCCCCCCTACTTAAAGAAAATTGGGTTAAAAGTTATCTTGATGATCTTATTGTATATGCGGCAGACTACGTTACTTTAATTGAGAGGCTGGAAAAGTTATTTAAACACCTAAAGTCTGTAGGTATAAAACTTAACCTCTCCAAGTGTAATATTGGTCAAAGACAAGTAAAATTCTTAGGACATATAGTGTCAAAGGAAGGGTATCGTCCTGACCCACGTAACGTAGACGCAGTAACCCAAATGAAGCCACCCGCTACTATCAAGGAAACGCGGCGTTTCATCGGGATGTGCTCATTTTATCGCCGCCACATAGAAAAATTCTCAAAGATTCTGGCCCCTCTTACCAACCTTACAAAAAAAGGCCAAATATTTGACTGGACCAGTGAATGTCAGAATGCTTTTGAGACTTTAAAATGTAAACTCACCCATGCCCCAATCCTTTCTAAAGCAGTAATGAATCGGGAGTTTATATTAGAAACCGATGCTAGTGCTACTCATGTAGGAGCGGTGCTGATGCAATATGATGGGAAAGAACCACGAGTGATAGGATTCTTTTCAAAGAAATTAAGACCGGCCGAAATAAGATATTCCACAACCGACAGGGAAGCGTTAGCTGTAGTGTTAGCCTGCCGGAACTTTCACCATTATTTGTGGGGAGTGCGCGTCCTGATCCGCACCGATCATCAACCCCTCATTTCTGTGTTCAGGCAAAGAACCAAATCGCCCAGGATGAATAGGTGGATATTAGAGATGAGGGAGTTTCAGTATAAAATGGAATATAAAGCCGGATCTAAGAACGTGGTGGCTGATCAACTAAGCCGTCCAGTTAAGGTAGTTAGAATGGTAGGGCAAGATACGTTCCTAGGGATGACCAAAGATGAGTTCATACAAGCCCAAGTAGATGAACCCCGTTGGCGAGAAATGAAAGAATATTTAGAAGGAAGACAAGTACCACGACATAAATATCCTCCAGTAATCTTAAATCAGTTTATTGTAGAAGATGGAGTCCTTTATTATTCTAAACAGAAAAGAGATAACACCTTGCTCTATTTGTTGGTGGTGCCCACGGTGATGAAAAAGAAAGCCCTTACTATTATTCATGAAAAAGAATCAGGACATTTAGGTCAACTCAAATCAATATTAAAGGCGGAAGAATATTTTTATTGGCCAAATTTAAAGGCAGATGTGAAGAAATTTGTAAGAGAATGCCTAACTTGTCAGCAAACTAAGTCAGCCTCAACTTTACAAAGGCAGTGGCGAGAATTGCCTCCTGTAAACCAGCCTTTGGATAGAATCAGTGTAGATATAACTGAAATGACTCCTGCTCGAGGAGGTCATCGATATGTATTAACCATAGTAGATCATTTTTCAAGGTTTGTAAAATTGTTAAAATTACGTTCGAGGCAGGCTGAAGAGGTAGTTAGGGGTATTAGATCATACGTGGGGGACTATGGAAGGCCAAAAACGCTCCTGGCTGATAATGCTTGCGAGTTCCGTTCTCACCTCCTGGCGGATTTCTGTAAAGCCCACGGAATTCACCAAGTCTACTCCACTCCCTACCATCCTCAAGGAAACTCCATCACCGAACGTTTCCATAGAACCCTTAAGTCCGTGTTAGCGTGCTTGAGTAAGGGTCAACCAATTAAGTGGCCCGACTATATCACCCAGTGCCAACAAATACTCAACGCGGCGGTACACGAGACCACAGGAGAACAACCACACTACTTAATGTTCAATCGCCACGCTCCGAGAGTTATAGGGATAACTCTACCACAGGTGGACGATGAGATAGACATTGGTGTCGCCCTGGAGGTAGTGAAGCAAACATCCCGTGACAACAGCCGGAAGTGGTTGGCGCGAGCTAATCTCGGTAGAAAAGAACAAACAGTAAGTGTGGGTGATCTAGTGTGGGTAAAGAAAGAACAAATTAGCTCTTCCATCGAACGCAAACTAGGGATAAAGTGGATTGGCCCCTATAAAGTGAAGGAAGTGAAGCAGGGAGGAGTGTCATACGAGCTGGAAAACACTTTCAGTGGCGACACAATCCTCCGGGCACCAGACAAATTAAAACGTTTTGTAGGGGAGGAGGGGTATATAATCGACATGAGCGAGATCGTGTTGCCTTCCGAGGATGGTGAGGATGATGTGGAAGAGCCACGCACAGCCCGACAACGGAGGCCTGTGAGAAGATACGTAGAGGAGTGCTGAGGAGAGAGATTAATAGACCCCTGAGTGTTCTAAGGAAAGGTTACTGCCTCTAAAACTTTTTTGCAGCTAAGGAGATGCCGAGCTGAAACACTGGTCCCGCAGCTGAAGCAGTGATCACCGCAATCCTGGGGGCTCTGGACTCTGCCCCAGGGAAAGGACCTGGATGTTACCCCCCCAAGGACGAAGGCTTGGTGAAGCCCCGTTGAGGATCACCACCCTGCTCAGTTTGCCAGGACTGGTGGGAGTTGGCTTCACCTATTCCGACCAGGAGGTCGAGTCACGTCTGACTCGGAAGTCTTGCATAGAGACAAGAAGAAAGAAGAAGAAGAAGAAGAAGAAGACCGGTCCCGACTTATGTTGATAATATATAAACTCATGTTCTTACGAGTGTGAGAATACGAGGATTTATTTTTTTTAAAGAGGAAAGCCGTGTACCGAGTACAACGGGCCAACTATCATTACGGTGATTCCTTTGCGGAATCACCGGTAAATCCTCGTATTCTCGACGCTCGTTAAGATACCTTGTTATGGTTAGAGTAGGTACTACTAGCGAAAGAGGATGATGGGAAAAACGCGTGACGTCACTGGAACTGAGGATATATATACCGGTCTGGGCGGGAGGTCAGTCACTAGTGTTCCGTGACCCCGCTCCAGACAGGTAAGCCTTCAGTGTTCCTAAAAACCTTGCCACACTTGAAAAACACATTGTTATTAATATCTAACAGTAAATTGTCCTCCCGGATACAGCTGCCGAGAGGACCAGCAAAAGACTGACTTTCGGTTGGTGTTTGACGAAGGCTGCATGTGGAGTTGCCTCTCAAACAAGGACGACGGCCAGAAGGACCCAGTGACTCTCAAACAATATTTGTGGCGTGAGTGTATTTTGGTCGTTTTCCATCAGTTCCCTCACGTATAGTTAGGTAGGATAGAATAGGAATATTTGTGTTAAGGTATATGTTTATGTTTGTGTCGCTAAGGGTGGATAAGCATTTGTAAGAGCACCACCACGGATATAGCGAGTACCTTATTTATTTTATTCATCATTAAAGTTGTCCATTATTTTTATATTCGTTTTCTGTTCGTAAAACAACGTCGGACCCTCGGTACATAATGATGATAATAATGATGTTTGTGTGTGTGTTGAGAGTGGCAGCAGTTATTATAGTTGAAATAAGATGATTGTAATGATGATAATAATGATGTTTGTGTGTTGAGAGTGACAGCAGTTATTATAGTTGAAATAAGATGATTGTAATGATGATAATAATGATGTCTGTGTGTGTGTTGAGAGTGGCAGCAGTTATTATAGTTGAAATAAGATGATTGTAATGATGATAATAATGATGTTTGTGTGTGTGTTGAGAGTGGCAGCAGTTATTATAGTTGAAATAAGATGGTTGTAATGATGATAATAATGATGTTTGTGTGTGTGTTGAGAGTGGCAGCAGTTATTATAGTTGAAATAAGATGATTGTAATGATGATAATAATGATGTTTGTGTGTGTGTTGAGAGTGGCAGCAGTTATTATAGTTGAAATAAGATGGTTGTAATGATGATAATAATGATGTCTGTGTGTGTGTTGTGAGTGGCAGCAGTTATTATAGTTGAAATAAGATGATTGTAATGATGATAATAATGATGTTTGTGTGTGTGTTGAGAGTGGCAGCAGTTATTATAGTTGAAATAAGATGATTGTAATGATGATAATAATGATGTTTGTGTGTGTGTTGAGAGTGGCAGCAGTTATTATAGTTGAAATAAGATGATTGTAATGATGATAATAATGATGTTTGTGTGTGTGTTGAGAGTGGCAGCAGTTATTATAGTTGAAATAAGATGATTGTAATGATGATAATAATGATGTTTGTGTGTGTTGAGAGTGGCAGCAGTTATTATAGTTGAAATAAGATGATTGTAATGATGATAATAATGATGTTTGTGTGTAGAGAGTGGCAGCAGTTATTATAGTTGAAATAAGATGGTTGTAATGATGATAATAATGATGTTTGTGTGTTGAGAGTGGCAGCAGTTATTATAGTTGAAATAAGATGATTGTAATGATGATAATAATGATGTTTGTGTGTGTGTTGAGAGTGGCAGCAGTTATTATAGTTGAAATAAGATGATTGTAATGATGATAATAATGATGTTTGTGTGTGTGTTGAGAGTGACAGCAGTTATTATAGTTGAAATAAGATGATTGTAATGATGATAATAATGATGTCTGTGTGTGTTGAGAGTGGCAGCAGTTATTATAGTTGAAATAAGATGGTTGTAATGATGATAATAATGATGTTTGTGTGTAGAGAGTGGCAGCAGTTATTATAGTTGAAATAAGATGGTTGTAATGATGATAATAATGATGTTTGTGTGTGTGTTGAGAGTGGCAGCAGTTATTATAGTTGAAATAAGATGGTTGTAATGATGATAATAATGATGTTTGTGTGTGTGTTGAGAGTGGCAGCAGTTACTATAGTTGAAATAAGATGATTGTAATGATGATAATAATGATGTCTGTGTGTGTGTTGAGAGTGGAAGCAGTTATTATAGTTGAAATAAGATGATTGTAATGATGATAATAATGATGTCTGTGTGTTGAGAGTGGCAGCAGTTATTATAGTTGAAATAAGATGGTTGTAATGATGATAATAATGATGTCTGTGTGTGTGTTGAGAGTGGCAGCAGTTATTATAGTTGAAATAAGATGATTGTAATGATGATAATAATGATGTTTGTGTGTGTGTTGAGAGTGGAAGCAGTTATTATAGTTGAAATAAGGTGATTGTAATGATGATAATAATGATGTCTGTGTGTTGAGAGTGACAGCAGTTATTATAGTTGAAATAAGATGGTTGTAATGATGATAATAATGATGTTTGTGTGTGTGTTGAGAGTGGCAGCAGTTATTATAGTTGAAATAAGATGGTTGTAATGATGATAATAATGATGTCTGTGTGTGTTGAGAGTGGCAGCAGTTATTATAGTTGAAATAAGATGATTGTAATGATGATAATAATGATGTTTGTGTGTTGAGAGTGACAGCAGTTATTATAGTTGAAATAAGATGATTGTAATGATAATAATAATGATGTTTGTGTGTTGAGAGTGGCAGCAGTTATTATAGTTGAAATAAGATGATTGTAATGATGATAATAATGATGTCTGTGTGTGTGTTGTGAGTGGCAGCAGTTATTATAGTTGAAATAAGATGATTGTAATGATAATAATAATGATGTTTGTGTGTTGAGAGTGGCAGCAGTTATTATAGTTGAAATAAGATGATTGTAATGATGATAATAATGATGTCTGTGTGTGTGTTGAGAGTGACAGCAGTTATTATAGTTGAAATAAGATGATTGTAATGATGATAATAATGATGTTTGTGTGTGTTGAGAGTGGCAGCAGTTATTATAGTTGAAATAAGATGATTGTAATGATGATAATAATGATGTCTGTGTGTGTTGAGAGTGGCAGCAGTTATTATAGTTGAAATAAGATGATTGTAATGATGATAATAATGATGTTTGTGTGTGTGTTGAGAGTGGCAGCAGTTACTATAGTTGAAATAAGATGATTGTAATGATAATAATAATGATGTCTGTGTGTTGAGAGTGGCAGCAGTTATTATAGTTGAAATAAGATGATTGTAATGATGATAATAATGATGTCTGTGTGTGTTGAGAGTGGCAGCAGTTATTATAGTTGAAATAAGATGATTATAATGATGATAATAATGATGTTTGTGTGTGTTGAGAGTGGCAGCAGTTATTATAGTTGAAATAAGATGATTGTAATGATGATAATAATGATGTCTGTGTGTGTTGAGAGTGGCAGCAGTTATTATAGTTGAAATAAGATGATTGTAATGATGATAATAATGATGTTTGTGTGTGTTGAGAGTGGCAGCAGTTATTATAGTTGAAATAAGATGGTTGTAATGATGATAATAATGATGTCTGTGTGTGTTGAGAGTGGCAGCAGTTATTATAGTTGAAATAAGGTGATTGTTATGATGATAATAATGATGTCTGTGTGTGTTGAGAGTGGCAGCAGTTATTATAGTTGAAATAAGATGATTGTAATGATGATAATAATGATGTCTGTGTGTTGAGAGTGGCAGCAGTTATTATAGTTGAAATAAGATGGTTGTAATGATGATAATAATGATGTCTGTGTGTGTTGAGAGTGGCAGCAGTTATTATAGTTGAAATAAGATGATTGTAATGATGATAATAATGATGTTTGTGTGTGTGTTGAGAGTGGCAGCAGTTACTATAGTTGAAATAAGATGATTGTAATGATGATAATAATGATGTCTGTGTGTGTGTTGAGAGTGGCAGCAGTTATTATAGTTGAAATAAGATGATTGTAATGATGATAATAATGATGTTTGTGTGTTGAGAGTGGCAGCAGTTATTATAGTTGAAATAAGATGATTGTTATGATGATAATAATGATGTTTGTGTGTGTGTGTTGAGAGTGGCAGCAGTTATTATAGTTGAAATAAGATAGTTGTAATGATGATAATAATGATGTTTGTGTGTGTGTTGAGAGTGGCAGCAGTTATTATAGTTGAAATAAGATAGTTGTAATGATGATAATAATGATGTTTGTCTGTGTGTTGAGAGTGGCAGCAGTTATTATAGTTGAAATAAGATGATTGTAATGATGATAATAATGATGTCTGTGTGTGTGTTGAGAGTGGCAGCAGTTATTATAGTTGAAATAAGATGGTTGTAATGATGATAATAATGATGTTTGTGTGTTGAGAGTGGCAGCAGTTATTATAGTTGAAATAAGATGATTGTAATGATGATAATAATGATGTTTGTGTGTTGAGAGTGGCAGCAGTTATTATAGTTGAAATAAGATGATTGTAATGATGATAATAATGATGTCTGTGTGTGTGTTGAGAGTGGCAGCAGTTATTATAGTTGAAATAAGATGGTTGTAATGATGATAATAATGATGTTTGTGTGTGTTGAGAGTGGCAGCAGTTATTATAGTTGAAATAAGATGGTTGTAATGATGATAATAATGATGTGTGTGTGTGTGTTGAGAGTGGCAGCAGTTATTATAGTTGAAATAAGATGATTGTAATGATGATAATAATGATGTTTGTGTGTGTGTTGAGAGTGGCAGCAGTTACTATAGTTGAAATAAGATGATTGTAATGATGATAATAATGATGTCTGTGTGTGTTGAAAGTGGCAGCAGTTATTATAGTTGAAATAAGATGGTTGTAATGATGATAATAATGATGTCTGTGTGTGTGTTGAGAGTGGCAGCAGTTATTATAGTTGAAATAAGATGATTGTTATGATGATAATAATGATGTTTGTGTGTGTGTGTTGAGAGTGGCAGCAGTTATTATAGTTGAAATAAGATGATTGTAATGATGATAATAATGATGTCTGTGTGTGTGTTGAGAGTGGCAGCAGTTATTATAGTTGAAATAAGATGATTGTAATGATGATAATAATGATGTTTGTGTGTAGAGAGTGGCAGCAGTTATTATAGTTGAAATAAGATAGTTGTAATGATGATAATAATGATGTTTGTGTGTGTGTTGAGAGTGGCAGCAGTTATTATAGTTGAAATAAGATGATTGTAATGATGATAATAATGATGTCTGTGTGTGTTTAGAGTGACAGCAGTTATTATAGTTGAAATAAGATGGTTGTAATGATGATAATAATGATGTTTGTGTGTGTGTTGAGAGTGGCAGCAGTTATTATAGTTGAAATAAGATGATTGTAATGATGATAATAATGATGTCTGTGTGTGTTGAGAGTGACAGCAGTTATTATAGTTGAAATAAGATGATTGTAATGATGATAATAATGATGTTTGTGTGTGTGTTGAGAGTGGCAGCAGTTATTATAGTTGAAATAAGATGGTTGTAATGATGATAATAATGATGTCTGTGTGTGTGTTGAGAGTGGCAGCAGTTATTATAGTTGAAATAAGATGATTGTAATGATGATGATAATGATGTCTGTGTGTGTTGAGAGTGGCAGCAGTTATTATAGTTGTAATGATGATAATAATGATGTTTGTGTGTTGAGAGTGGCAGCAGTTATTATAGTTGAAATAAGATGGTTGTAATGATGATAATAATGATGTCTGTGTGTGTGTTGAGAGTGGCAGCAGTTATTATAGTTGAAATAAGGTGATTGTTATGATGATAATAATGATGTTTGTGTGTGTTGAGAGTGGCAGCAGTTATTATAGTTGAAATAAGATGATTGTATTGATGATAATAATGATGTTTGTGTGTGTGTTGAGAGTGAGTGGAAGCAGTTATTATAGTTGAAATAAGATGATTGTAATGATGATAATAATGATGTTTGTGTGTGTTGAGAGTGGCAGCAGTTATTATAGTTGAAATAAGATGGTTGTAATGATGATAATAATGATGTTTGTGTGTGTGTTGAGAGTGAGTGGAAGCAGTTATTATAGTTGAAATAAGATGGTTGTAATGATGATAATAATGATGTCTGTGTGTGTTGAGAGTGGCAGCAGTTATTATAGTTGAAATAAGATGATTGTAATGATGATAATAATGATGTTTGTGTGTGTGTTGAGAGTGGCAGCAGTTATTATAGTTGAAATAAGATGATTGTAATGATGATAATAATGATGTCTGTGTGTGTGTTGAGAGTGGCAGCAGTTATTATAGTTGAAATAAGATGATTGTAATGATGATAATAATGATGTTTGTGTGTGTGTTGAGAGTGGAAGCAGTTATTATAGTTGAAATAAGATGATTGTAATGATGATAATAATGATGTTTGTGTGTTGAGAGTGACAGCAGTTATTATAGTTGAAATAAGATGATTGTAATGATAATAATAATGATGTTTGTGTGTTGAGAGTGGCAGCAGTTATTATAGTTGAAATAAGATGATTGTAATGATGATAATAATGATGTCTGTGTGTGTGTTGTGAGTGGCAGCAGTTATTATAGTTGAAATAAGATGATTGTAATGATGATAATAATGATGTTTGTGTGTTGAGAGTGGCAGCAGTTATTATAGTTGAAATAAGATGATTGTTATGATGATAATAATGATGTTTGTGTGTGTGTGTTGAGAGTGGCAGCAGTTATTATAGTTGAAATAAGATAGTTGTAATGATGATAATAATGATGTTTGTGTGTGTGTTGAGAGTGGCAGCAGTTATTATAGTTGAAATAAGATAGTTGTAATGATGATAATAATGATGTTTGTCTGTGTGTTGAGAGTGGCAGCAGTTATTATAGTTGAAATAAGATGATTGTAATGATGATAATAATGATGTCTGTGTGTGTGTTGAGAGTGGCAGCAGTTATTATAGTTGAAATAAGATGGTTGTAATGATGATAATAATGATGTTTGTGTGTTGAGAGTGGCAGCAGTTATTATAGTTGAAATAAGATGATTGTAATGATGATAATAATGATGTTTGTGTGTTGAGAGTGGCAGCAGTTATTATAGTTGAAATAAGATGATTGTAATGATGATAATAATGATGTCTGTGTGTGTGTTGAGAGTGGCAGCAGTTATTATAGTTGAAATAAGATGGTTGTAATGATGATAATAATGATGTTTGTGTGTGTTGAGAGTGGCAGCAGTTATTATAGTTGAAATAAGATGGTTGTAATGATGATAATAATGATGTCTGTGTGTGTGTTGAGAGTGGCAGCAGTTATTATAGTTGAAATAAGATGATTGTAATGATGATAATAATGATGTTTGTGTGTGTGTTGAGAGTGGCAGCAGTTACTATAGTTGAAATAAGATGATTGTAATGATGATAATAATGATGTCTGTGTGTGTTGAAAGTGGCAGCAGTTATTATAGTTGAAATAAGATGGTTGTAATGATGATAATAATGATGTCTGTGTGTGTGTTGAGAGTGGCAGCAGTTATTATAGTTGAAATAAGATGATTGTTATGATGATAATAATGATGTTTGTGTGTGTGTGTTGAGAGTGGCAGCAGTTATTATAGTTGAAATAAGATGATTGTAATGATGATAATAATGATGTCTGTGTGTGTGTTGAGAGTGGCAGCAGTTATTATAGTTGAAATAAGATGATTGTAATGATGATAATAATGATGTTTGTGTGTAGAGAGTGGCAGCAGTTATTATAGTTGAAATAAGATAGTTGTAATGATGATAATAATGATGTTTGTGTGTGTGTTGAGAGTGGCAGCAGTTATTATAGTTGAAATAAGATGATTGTAATGATGATAATAATGATGTCTGTGTGTGTTGAGAGTGACAGCAGTTATTATAGTTGAAATAAGATGGTTGTAATGATGATAATAATGATGTTTGTGTGTGTGTTGAGAGTGGCAGCAGTTATTATAGTTGAAATAAGATGATTGTAATGATGATAATAATGATGTCTGTGTGTGTTGAGAGTGACAGCAGTTATTATAGTTGAAATAAGATGATTGTAATGATGATAATAATGATGTTTGTGTGTGTGTTGAGAGTGGCAGCAGTTATTATAGTTGAAATAAGATGGTTGTAATGATGATAATAATGATGTCTGTGTGTGTGTTGAGAGTGGCAGCAGTTATTATAGTTGAAATAAGATGATTGTAATGATGATGATAATGATGTCTGTGTGTGTTGAGAGTGGCAGCAGTTATTATAGTTGTAATGATGATAATAATGATCTTTGTGTGTTGAGAGTGGCAGCAGTTATTATAGTTGAAATAAGATGGTTGTAATGATGATAATAATGATGTCTGTGTGTGTGTTGAGAGTGGCAGCAGTTATTATAGTTGAAATAAGGTGATTGTTATGATGATAATAATGATGTTTGTGTGTGTTGAGAGTGGCAGCAGTTATTATAGTTGAAATAAGATGATTGTATTGATGATAATAATGATGTTTGTGTGTGTGTTGAGAGTGAGTGGAAGCAGTTATTATAGTTGAAATAAGATGATTGTAATGATGATAATAATGATGTTTGTGTGTGTTGAGAGTGGCAGCAGTTATTATAGTTGAAATAAGATGGTTGTAATGATGATAATAATGATGTTTGTGTGTGTGTTGAGAGTGAGTGGAAGCAGTTATTATAGTTGAAATAAGATGGTTGTAATGATGATAATAATGATGTCTGTGTGTGTTGAGAGTGGCAGCAGTTATTATAGTTGAAATAAGATGATTGTAATGATGATAATAATGATGTTTGTGTGTGTGTTGAGAGTGGCAGCAGTTATTATAGTTGAAATAAGATGATTGTAATGATGATAATAATGATGTCTGTGTGTGTGTTGAGAGTGGCAGCAGTTATTATAGTTGAAATAAGATGATTGTAATGATGATAATAATGATGTTTGTGTGTGTGTTGAGAGTGGAAGCAGTTATTATAGTTGAAATAAGATGATTGTAATGATGATAATAATGATGTTTGTGTGTTGAGAGTGACAGCAGTTATTATAGTTGAAATAAGATGATTGTAATGATAATAATAATGATGTTTGTGTGTTGAGAGTGGCAGCAGTTATTATAGTTGAAATAAGATGATTGTAATGATGATAATAATGATGTCTGTGTGTGTGTTGTGAGTGGCAGCAGTTATTATAGTTGAAATAAGATGATTGTATTGATGACAATAATGATGTCTGTGTGTTGAGAGTGGCAGCAGTTATTATAGTTGAAATAAGATGATTGTAATGATGATAATAATGATGTCTGTGTGTGTTGAGAGTGGCAGCAGTTATTATAGTTGAAATAAGATGATTGTAATGATGATAATAATGATGTTTGTGTGTGTGTTGAGAGTGGCAGCAGTTACTATAGTTGAAATAAGATGATTGTAATGATAATAATAATGATGTCTGTGTGTTGAGAGTGGCAGCAGTTATTATAGTTGAAATAAGATGATTGTAATGATGATAATAATGATGTCTGTGTGTGTTGAGAGTGGCAGCAGTTATTATAGTTGAAATAAGATGATTATAATGATGATAATAATGATGTTTGTGTGTGTTGAGAGTGGCAGCAGTTATTATAGTTGAAATAAGATGGTTGTAATGATGATAATAATGATGTCTGTGTGTGTTGAGAGTGGCAGCAGTTATAATAGTTGAAATAAGATGATTGTAATGATGTTTGTGTGTTGAGAGTGGCAGCAGTTATTATAGTTGAAATAAGATGATTGTAATGATGATAATAATGATGTTTGTGTGTGTGTTGAGAGTGGCAGCAGTTATTATAGTTGAAATAAGATGATTGTATTGATGACAATAATGATGTCTGTGTGTGTTGAGAGTGGCAGCAGTTATTATAGTTGAAATAAGATGGTTGTAATGATGATAATAATGATGTTTGTGTGTTGAGAGTGGCAGCAGTTATTATAGTTGAAATAAGATGATTGTAATGATGATAATAATGATGTTTGTGTGTTGAGAGTGGCAGCAGTTATTATAGTTGAAATAAGATGATTGTAATGATGATAATAATGATGTTTGTGTGTTGAGAGTGGCAGCAGTTATTATAGTTGAAATAAGATGATTGTAATGATGTTTGTGTGTTGAGAGTGGCAGCAGTTATTATAGTTGAAATAAGATGATTGTTATGATGATAATAATGATGTTTGTGTGTGTGTTGAGAGTGGCAGCAGTTATTATAGTTGAAATAAGATAGTTGTAATGATGATAATAATGATGTTTGTGTGTGTGTTGAGAGTGGCAGCAGTTATTATAGTTGAAATAAGATGATTGTAATGATGATAATAATGATGTCTGTGTGTGTTGAGAGTGGCAGCAGTTATTATAGTTGAAATAAGATGGTTGTAATGATGATAATAATGATGTTTGTGTGTTGAGAGTGGCAGCAGTTATTATAGTTGAAATAAGATGATTGTTATGATGATAATAATGATGTTTGTGTGTTGAGAGTGGCAGCAGTTATTATAGTTGAAATAAGATGATTGTAATGATGATAATAATGATGTCTGTGTGTGTGTTGAGAGTGAGTGGAAGCAGTTATTATAGTTGAAATAAGATGATTGTAATGATGTTTGTGTGTTGAGAGTGGCAGCAGTTATTATAGTTGAAATAAGATGGTTGTAATGATGATAATAATGATGTCTGTGTGTGTGTTGAGAGTGGCAGCAGTTATTATAGTTGAAATAAGATGATTGTAATGATGATAATAATGATGTTTGTGTGTGTGTTGAGAGTGGCAGCAGTTATTATAGTTGAAATAAGATGATTGTAATGATGATAATAATGATGTTTGTGTGTGTGTTGAGAGTGGCAGCAGTTATTATAGTTGAAATAAGATGATTGTAATGATGATAATAATGATGTTTGTGTGTGTGTTGAGAGTGGCAGCAGTTATTATAGTTGAAATAAGATGATTGTAATGATGATAATAATGATGTTTGTGTGTGTTGAGAGTGGCAGCAGTTATTATAGTTGAAATAAGATGATTGTAATGATGATAATAATGATGTTTGTGTGTGTGTTGAGAGTGGCAGCAGTTATTATAGTTGAAATAAGATGATTGTATTGATGACAATAATGATGTCTGTGTGTGTTGAGAGTGGCAGCAGTTATTATAGTTGAATTAAGATGATTGTAATGATGATAATAATGATGTCTGTGTGTGTTGAGAGTGGCAGCAGTTACTATAGTTGAAATAAGATGATTGTTATGATGATAATAATGATGTTTGTGTGTGTGTTGAGAGTGGCAGCAGTTATTATAGTTGAAATAAGATGGTTGTAATGATGATAATAATGATGTTTGTGTGTTGAGAGTGGCAGCAGTTATTATAGTTAGCATAAGAACATAAGAAATGATGAGGCTGCAAGAGGCCAGTTAATGACCTACACGAGGCAGTTCCTTGTCCCCCACCCTTGGAATAATCCAATATTTATCAATCCTACCTGTCATCCCTATCCATACTCTCATCCAACCGTCTTTTAAAGCTACCTATTGACTCACCACTTACTACGTGTCTACCCAGCCTATTCCAATCATTCACCACTCTGTTAGTGAACCAATATCTACCTAGGTCTGTCCTGAATCTAAGTTTTTCTAGCTTGTACCCATTTCCACGTGTCCTATTCTGACTACTAATTTATAAAACCTGATCAATGTTTCCCTTATTAATTCCTATTACTCATTTGAAGACCTCAATCATATCCCCTCTTGCCCTCCTCTCTAGGGAGTGGAGATTAAGATGTTTTAACCTATCTTTGTAGGGTAAATTTCTCAGTCAAATATAGTATCAGATTGTGTTGTTGTTTGATCTGTAATGGCTACTTCATTTCTAGACTCTGTACTAAATTGTTTTGTGTTGATTAAAATAGATGGATTCATGGTACTACTTTGTGTGGTTTATGAATCTTGCATTATAATTATAGGTTGAAATTTCACAAGGTAAGACTCATTACATTACTTTGCCATTACATTTGCTTTCAGCCGAGTGGATTCAGTTTGATACTAAAGCTTACTGTGAGATGACCAATGGCACTGAACATACCCATAAGGAGAGAGCAGAAGGTTTAAGAATGTGTGCAGAGCCACCACCATCACCACCACCACCACAACGCAGGGTGAGTCTCAAGGCTTTCTGAACACTTCTTGAATACTTGTGTTGTCAGCATATCATAATTACCTTACTTCATTTTATACATTTAAACTCTGATATAAGATGAAATGAGGATGACGTAAGGTAGTGTTGTAACTCTCCAGAACCGGCATTCTTTTCATTGTCCTCTGAATTCTCGGTAATTTTTCAATACTATTTGGTATCTCTTCTCTTGTGTTGAGTCTGGGCTGGAGGAAGGATGGTTGGGGAGGAGTTTTCTACTGTTCTATCCTTTCTCTAATAATAGTTAGGGTAGTTTAGTCTCTTGCTGTTTGTATTCCTTTTGTAATTCTTTCTAAAAAAAATATTCTACATACACGGTTGCTCATTAAACTCTAAGTCACCGCCACAATGTTGCATCTTTATCTATCTTCTACTGCTATTTTCATGCTGACTGCTCTTCTGAACTTGCTAACTGCATGCCTCCACCCCTTCCGCAGCCTCGCTGCACAAGACTTTCTACTTCTTCTCATCCTTATTCTGTCCATCTTCCTAATGTAAGAGTTAACCAGTATCTTCACTCTTTCATCCTTTACACTGGTAAACTCTGGAACTCTCTTCCTTTGTTTGTTTTTCCACCTGCCTATGACTTAAACTCTTTCAAAAGAGGAGTGTCAAGACACCTCTCATACTAAATTGGACTTCCCTGCCATGTCTTTATTTCTCCTACTGTCTTCTTTACGGGGTCTGGCGACAAGCAGGATTTCCATACTCTGACCCAACTGTCTTTTAAAGCTTCCTATTGACTACCTTTTCTATGGAATGACCTCTGAGTGGCCAAAGATCACCCACACGCTGCCATAACATTTTCTACTATACATCATTGGCAAAGGTATATGTATTGAAGAACATCTACTCTCAACAAAGAAAGCAAAGAAATACAATGTGTCATTATAAGAAAGACTAAAGTTGGGGTGTTTGTAGGCTTACTAGATGAAACAGTACAGTGTATTCATGTGCGTGTGTGTGTGTGTGTTGTGTTAGGAAGGCGGCACATCTAGGCCACTGTGGCAATAGTGGATGTGTGATCCTCTCTGTGACCCTCTATGTAACCCTCTCTGTGACCTTTGCTGTGACCCTCTCTGTGAGTCGCATCAAGGGGAGGTCACTGTTACCAATGAACCATGCATCACTACTTACTCTGAGTCATTACACATTCAATTATTTTCATACCTAGTGATACTTAGGTTACCAAGAAATAGTTATACCGATATATATCATTTATTTATTTTAGAATGTGCAAAATTATGAGTACTAATAGGCAAGGCAAGAATGGGGACACTTGGGAACATTAATTTATTTTTTTCAGATACTTTCAAAATACTGTGAAAGGTGAAGTTAATCTATAAACTATACAAATATATCTACTGGAGTATAGTTAGACATTGTTGAGGTATCTTGTGAAGGCTGCTCTGCCCTCCTCAGAGAAAGAGAAAGAGAGAGAGAGAGAGAGAGAGAGAATGTAGTACAATATTTACAAGCCACAGTGTAACAATGGCTAAGAGTAATTGTTTTTCCTTTTACAGTGGACAGCGTTGGTGAGGAGGAAGGAGAGGAGAGGAAATTACGTCTATTAAGCTTCCTTGGATAACTTAATTGCCAATTAGCCCAGACTGTATCCTCTCCCCACCAAGCTGATGACCAATAGGCTCCAGGCTTCCACCACACTCACCAACCCTTCCCTGTGGTGACTAACTCTCCTTGTGCTGTGTGCTGCCTCCACTGTGCTGTGTTCCCTTCTTGGGAGTCCTGTTTGTTGTCCTCTCACGCTGCTTGAGGTGCGGAGGTGACCTGCTTATCTGACCCGAGAACTAAGGAGTGATGTAGGAAGGCGTCAACTAGAAGGACGTGTGTGTGGCATGATAGGATGGGACGGCAAGGCCAAGGGAAGCTGTTGAATAGGTGATGAAAATACTTTGAAATGGTTGGGTCGTCTGGAAAGAAAGAGGAGTGAATAGTTTGTGAAGAAAGTGTATGGGAGTGGAATTTTGAGTCCTAGAGGAGAGGAAGGCCAGTTGTAAGATGGAAGGATAGAGTGAAGGAGTACATGCATGAAAGAGTTGCTGATACAGGGTGAGGGATTGAACTAGCAGTGTGGATAGGGTGAGGTGGAGGCTCTTGTGCCGTGTTCATATCCTTTGGTGGACGTTCAAGGATGGAAGGAAGCTGCAGAAACTATAGATAAATAGATCATACTAAGGAGTTGAATTGTGTGTTCTGTGGTGGTGGAGTTTATTGTTATGTTGGTAGAGAGTTTAGTAGAGTAAGTGTAAGGTGTGACAGCCAGCACACACACATACATACACACAACGTTATCCTTGTTAGGCTAAAGTGGATCACATTTCTTTTTTCCATAAGTGTTGTTTACATTGATCAAGGAAGGGTTGGATCACCTCAGCTTTTCTAGAATATGGAACCACTGTAACCAGAAAAGCAGATGTGATCCCACCATTCCCTGAAAAAGATCAGAGATATGATGAAGTGAGAAAGTGTAACAAGGACAGTGTTGTGGGTGTGAGGGAGTGTGGTACAATGTGTGGTACAATGTTTAAAAAGCTCTTCTCTTCTAGGGGAGCAGTGAGAGCAGCTTATGTGCATGCATGGGTGTGTAGGAGTGCTTGGTCTCCACTACTCTCTTTAGGAAGATGTCAGCTTGGTAGGCTAGATAGGATCAAAGATTACAAATTCCCCAAGCTAGGTAGCTAAGACCACATAGCTCTGCTAGAGTTAGTGAGAGAGATCTGTTCCTCTCAGCAAGAAGCTGCCGTGAGCCAGGATTGAACACACAACCTTTATCTTACTCTCCAAATAATAATACATTACATTAATAATTCAATCATGATTTTTTTCATAAGAATAGAAGAAGAAAAAGCTTTGACAACTTATAGAAATCAGATGTTGATTGTGTCAAACATTGTGAAGTTTAATGTAGAAGAAAAAAAAGAGAATTCATAGTTCCATCCAGTAACTGCATAAAATGTGTGTTAACAAGCTATGAATTATGGTATATTGTTCCCTTTATCTGTGTGTGTGTGTTGAGTGTGAGTCTGGGGAAGTAACTTTAGACACTCGCTAATAACTGATGCCATTACAGAACTATCAAGAGGACAGATGCAAGTGATCCACACCCTGCACGAGGCACCTCAAGGATGGAAGGCAGAGGACGGATGTATCAACATGGACAAAATGGATCGCTGTGTCATCAAGGCTAATGAATGAAAACACAAGGTAGGAGAGAAAAAAAAACAGATTTCTTGTGAATTATAACAATTTCAGTTCACTTTTCCCTTCTGGTAAACTCGAAAAAAACATTCTTCATTTATGATGCAATTATGTGTTCTCTATATCGTTTTCCTTCCTTGATAATGTAATGGTTATCATGATCTTTGAATAACTGTTGCAATTGTTGGTTTTACGGTGACACACCAGTTTGTAGAGAGTGAAGAGAAACTACAGAATGATGAATGAATGTTATAATGTATGTGTGTAGGAGAAGGAAGATCAAAGTGAATGTTGTGAAAAGTGAGGTGATGGTTTTTGAAAGTAAGGGAAGTAGAGGTGGTTGACTCTAATACACATTATAGTATAGAGTGAGTGTGTGAGTAGTAGTAGGAAGGTGGAAGGGAGTTGTAGCAGGAGAAAGATCATGGTTTTGTTTCCCATTATAAAGCCGGTTCGGGCCGGCGAGGGTTATCCTAAACTTGATGGACCTTAATGTTCATGTACCTTATATTCATTTTAAGATGGACACTCTGAAGGATGTGATTCCTTTAATCCTCCCTAACTGTTTTTTTGTTACAGTTGATTTCAAGGACGCCTATTATTCAGTTTATGTTAGGTCTGAGGATAGGAAGTGGCTTCAGTTTTGGTGGAAGGGCCGTGCTTTTAGATTTACTTGTCTCCCTCAGGGGTTAACTTCTGCTCCTCACACCTTTACAAAGTTACTGAAACCTGTCCTCTCCCACCTTCGGTCCCTTGGAATGGTTGTAGTTTGTTATTTAGATGACTGTCTTTTTATTGCTTCATTGGTAGAGGCCTCGCGGGCCCAGGTGGGCTATGCCTTGCACTTCTTTCATTCTCTGGATCTCACCATCAATGTGCGGAAGTCGGTCCTGGAGTCTACCCAGAGGGTTACATTCCTTGATGTGGTTCTTGACTCTGTTTCCTTGACTTTGCCCTCCTGTAGGAGGGAGCGCATCAGGGAAAAAGGTTTGCTCCTCCTCAACAGAGATATCACCTTACAAGACTTGTCCTCTTTTATTGGTTTGACGGTGGCTTCTGGCCCTGCTGTAGAGTTAGCTCCTCTCCGTTACAGGTACCTGGAGATTATTCGTATCAGGGATCTCTCTCGGTCCTATGGCAATTATAATTCCTGCGTTGTTTGAGATGCTCATGGCCGGGAATTAGTCACTTGGTGAGTGACTAATGTAGTTTTTCAGGAGAGGTCGCTCCGCTCTCCTTCTCCAACATGTCAGCTGTTTACAGATGCCTACCTGACTGGCTGGGGTGCTTCGATGGGGGACTCTACAACTGGAGGTCACTGGGCCCACAAGGAGCTGGATCATTTAAACTCTTTGGAGTTAAGGGCCATTCTGTTGGGCTTGCAGTCACTTTGTCGAGATAAGAATGGCTCTCATATTAGGCTTCGCTCTGACAACACCACTGCGGTTGCATGGATTGATCGTTGTGGTAGCACACGACCTACACTTCATGCTTTTACAGAACAGTTTTTTGAGTGGGCTGCTTCTAGGGGTATTACCTTGTCGGCACAGCATGTACAGGGCTTATACAATATGACAGCAGACACGGAGTCTAGAGTCAGCAGGATGGATGGTGAGTGGATGTTACAGCCGCGTTTTTTCAGGATGGTTTGTCAGCGTTTTTATACTCCTGATATCAATCTTTTTGCTACACAGATAAATGCTCAGTTACCTAACTATGTTTCTTGGAGGCCAGACCCATCTGCTATGTGCATTAATGCCTTTACCTTGGATTGGGGTGGGAAGAGTTTATATGCTTTCCACCTTTCAGTGTGATATCCAGGGCTCTCCGGAAACTGCAGGACTACGGGGCGACGGCGCTGATGATTTTCCCGCTGTGGCCAACTCAGGTGTGGTTTCCGGCAGCCCTTCAGATGTTGGCAGCCGATCCAGTCTTGCTTCCACGCTGTCCTTTGCTCTTATCGTAACAGCTAACTCTTGCACACCCTCGGACTCGGGAGTTGGTCTTGACAGCGATGGTGCTCTCCGGGCAGCGTTCACACGTCGAGGCCTTTCGATGGAGGTTGCCCGGTTTATCCTTTGGTCCTGGAGATCTAGCATTAAGGCTCAATATGGGCCGCGTATCAACAGCTGGCTGTCATTTTGCCTCGGCAGGGAAGTGGATCCATTTCAACCACCTGTGAATGCCCTTCTGGACTATCTTTTGTCAGAATTTAAACGGGGGACAGGCCGTGGGTACAGCTCTATGAACACTATCCGGTCTGGCATCTCTGCAGTTGCTACTTTTGATGGACGTCCTGCAGGCCAACATCCTTTAGTTTCCCGTTTCATGACTTGGGATCCTCAGCTAGTTCTGGATGAATATCTGCAGTCTGGGTCCCACGGAGGATTTGTCCTTTCCTCAGTTATCCATAAAATTGGTCGTTCTTATGTTCTTGTTGACTGGCCAACGTGGTCAGATCTTGCATTTGCTGAACACATGAAATTTGTTTGTCTCTGAGACTCAGGTTGTTTTTGGGATTGGCGATCTGGTGAAAACTTCCCGTCCTGGGGTCCTTCTGTCAAGGGTAGTCTTTGAGGCTTACCCGCATGACAACTGCTTATGCGTTGTGCACATCATGAAACATTATCTTGATAGGACGACGACCTTCTGAGGGGCGCTTACTGGGTTTTTCTTGACGACACGACCTCCAGTATGGTTGGCCTCTCGTGATACTTTGCATCGTTGGGCGAGAGATGTGATGGGGGCTGCTGGCATTGACCTTACTATATTTTGTCCCCATTCGACTAGGTCCGCATCGTCCAGCAAGGCAGCCCTGGTTTTGCCGTTATTCACGAGTGTCTCCACCATTGGTTGGGCCAGGGAGTCAACCTTTACGCAACACTACCGGAAGCCCATCACTCAGCATGGACAGTTTGCGAGGGCAATTTTGTCATATAATGTTTGGCCTTTTCCTCTGCTCAGGGTTTAATGTGAGGGTTCTTTGACCCCATTTTTGGTATGGGTGATGGGTGATTTTTCTTTCCATGTTCCTGTGAGACTGTGTTTCACTATTTTTTTGATAGTTGTTAATGTTTTCTATCTTCTGAATTACAGTGTTGTGCTTTACTTTGTTCCTATGGACTTTCTTTTTCACGGCTCCATACTGACCCTTTTTCTGAATTTTGTGTGATTTGGTAGGTTTTAGGAACCTCTCTAAAGCTCTCATTGGGTACCGCTGTGATGTCAGTTAAATATTGTGATGTGAAATTGTAAGATTAAACGAGTACTTACCAAGTATGAAGTTTGATCGTAATTTCACGAACATTTAACGACGTCACAGTGGTGCACAATGCCCTCCCTCCCTGCCCCATCTATTCACCGAGTTCACTTTGTGGCATGGGCTCTCAGCGGTAGTTGGTGGCTGCTTCCTAAAACCTACTCTCTAAACTGACTGATGGTGGAATGGTAGTAGAGCCTCTCATTGTGCACCACTGTGACGTCGTTAAATGTTCGTGAAATTACGATCAAACTTCATACTTGGTAAGTACTCGTTTAATCTTACAATTTTAGGTTTTGATTTTATTTTCTCATTTAAATTTGTTTCTGTAAATGGTGTTGTGTATTCTTTTATATTTTGGTTCATATTTTTAATGACATTTTTATTGAACAGTATTAATTTGGTTATTACTTTGTAAAGAAAAGAGAAAAAGACTGAGTAAAGTTTGCCATTTAACATTTTACACATTTATATACATATATATATTGAAATTTTTGGCAGGGCCCGTCGAGCCAAAGTTCCCTGACAGACAGTTTTATATTAAGGGGACAGTGTGGTTGCAATACACAGTATGTTGGTAATAATAATATTTACAGTAAACATACTAAATATGTTGGAAAGAGTATACTTAAAATAAACATATGATAAAAAATAAATTTACAATAATCATACTAAATATGTTGCAAAGAATACAAATAAGTTTTTATTGAGCTTTTAGATGTTGACAAATTACTATTGTTAATTAGAACTTTGATTTCTGTCTGCAATGAATTCCAAAGTTGAGGACCGGAACATAACTTGCTATTTTTAAAAAGTGTTGTTCTGAATTGTGGGCAGATTAAATTAACATTATTACCTCCAATGTTATGTGAGGCATCCATTAGTCTGAACGGTTGTGTTCCATGACAATTTCTTATAGTCTTGTAAATAATTAGTAACAGAAAATACTTGTAAATGGTTTGAAAATTGAAAACCTTGTAAGTTGAAAATATAAACTGTGTCAAGTCATATTTACCCATGTGAAAAATGCATCTAAAAATTATATATATATATATATATATATATATATATATATATATATATATATATATATATATATATATATATATATATATATATATATATATATATATACTATATGTCATTTCCTATTCTGATAATTACAATGTTTTAGTGATGCAAGAGCTGGTCACCACGAACACGGGTGCACAGAGGACAGACACGGTGGGAGGTGGATGAGGAGGAGAGGACACCAGCAGCGTCCCCACCCTCACCACCACATCCACCACCACCACCAACACCACCACTATAATGTCTAATATTTCACTCAACAGAGACGAGTCTACCAGGGGAAAAAACAATGAGTTTGTGTGTGTGTGTGTGTGTGTGTCTGTGTGTGTTTTTACCTAGTTGTAGTATACAGGGCCTGAGCTACACTCGTGTGGTCATGTCTCCGTATCTATATTTGTACAGTTTTTCCTTCAGTTGATGTACATTCTTTGCCATTATCTCCTCTTCCTTCAGTCCATTCCAAGTATCTATACTTCTCTGAGGAAAACTGTACTTTTTTGTATCGTTCAAGCAAATTCCTTTATGCTATTTTTTCTTGTTAGTTAGTTAGTTAGTTAATGCAAAAAGGAGGAAGCGCCAGACATGTAAGGTGATATGGCGCTATGTTAATCTAAAAGGTAGACGGTATAGTAGAGGTGATGGTAAGGCAAATTATGGGGAAGGAAAGAACAATTAGTTATAGTTAAAGGATTAGATCAAATGGAGGATGTGTATTTGTTGTAGGAAGGAAAGTATGTTGTGTAAGTGGAAATGTGTTGATTGTGTGAGAATATCATTAAGGCAGTGTAGAAGGGAGGTTGAGATAGGTGACTTAAGTGAGGGAAAGCAGTAGTGTATCAAGGACAGAAAAGTAGAATGTGTGGTACAGAGAGGAGGGCGTTACAAGTCATACAAAGGGTAGTAAAGTGTTCCAGAAAAAGGGTTTGTAAGATGTAAGTTGGTGTATCAGACTTGGAAGAATAAGGAAGGGCAGAAGAGCAAATTAAGGGAGAGGGTATAAGCCATGGTGGAAAAGAATGAGTATGGAAAGGGAGGACATTTCAATCAGGAAAGGGAGAGTGAAAGAGAAGGGAATGCATACAAACAGAAAGTGGTCGTGGTAGTCGTGGATGGGAGGAGAAACTACTTTGAAGAGCTTGTGGAATAAACACTTTAAACACTTTATTATAGCCTAGGTTTGAGATACATTGCGTTATTTTTACACATAATGGGCTAGCCTTTATATAAGCAAAGCTTTTCAGGCAAAGGGAAAAGGAAGTAGATTTATGTTTTAAATCTAAGATACATAGATATAATAATAACTAAATTTGCTAATAGATAGATCTAATATAATGTTCTAAAATAAGGAAGTAAGATAAAGAGTTTAGTGATAAATTGTGTTACACATATGAGGTAAGTGTAATAAGATGGGTGTATGAAATGGATAAGTTGTCTAGAAGGGGTAAAATGATATGGAAGTGGTGACGATGGTGATCATAGATGTTTATGATGAGACATATCTGGGAATGTTAAGGAAGATATATAAGAAAAACATTGGTTAATATGCATCCAGGAGATGATTCTTGAGCCTACTTTTAAATTTGTAAAGAGAGTTGACACTTTTAATTTGTTGAGGTAATGAATTCCATATTAGAGGGCCTAAGTACATAGTTGAGCGACGGAAGATGCTGAGGCGATGGGTGGGTATACATAGGCGTTCTCTGTGTCGTGTGGTATAATCATGCATGGGAAGGGAGACATTAATTTGATTATTGTACATAGAAGTTGCAATAGAGAGTTTTGTTATGTCTTCAAGTCTTAAAATTTTTGTATCTTTAAAGAGTGGAGCCGTGTGTTCAAGGTACGAGCTCTTTGTGATAATGCGGATAATCTTTTTATGAATTAGGTTTATGCATTTTAGATGTGTGGCTTGGGTGATACTCCAAATTGGGTTACAGTATTGCAGATGAGGATATATATGGGCATAGTACAGTGCTTTTAGTACTTCACTGGGCTTAAAATCTCTTACTTTATAAAGCATGGCAGTGCACCTTGAAAGTTTTTGGGATATGTTATTTGTATGAAATTTAAATGTTAGGTTTTCATCAAAAGTTACTCCTAAGAATTTAAGTTTGTTGGTTCTGGCTATATAATTGTTTTTATTTTTAGTTCTGGGAAATTGTCATCAACTCTATTTGAAAATATCATAAAATGTGTTTTGTTGCTGTTGATGGTAAGTCTATTACTCAAACACCAGTTATTTAGTTTGTCAAGGTCTACATTAGCTGCATGGAACAATATATTATTATTTAGGCCTGTGAAATGGAGGGTCATGTCATCAGCAAAGAGGATGGTATCTGCATGTGAAAATACATTGACAATATCATTGATGTAGATAAGGAACAGTATGGGCCCCAGGACACTTCCTTGTGGGACACCAGTACAAATTTTACTTGCTGAGGATTTATAACCTTCAAGGAGTGTGCATTGGGTTCTATCAGATAAATAGGTCTTAAACCAGGAGTGTACTGTGCCTCTTATGCCGTAATGGTGCAATTTGTGGAGAAGAATGTTGTGGTTAACTGTATCAAAGGCTTTGGAGAAGTCAACAAAGATTGCTAGGACAGATAATTTATCATCAAGAGCTGAATAAAGGTGAGAGGAGAATTGACTGAGAGCATGATAAGTGTTTAGGCCTGGTCTGAATCCATACTGGGAGTCACTCAATATTTTGTTTTTTTGAAGGTATGACATTAGTTTGTCTTTTATTAGGGTTTCAAATATTTTAGAGAGGGCAGACAGTGTAGAGATAGGGCGGTAGTTATTCGGGTCAGTTGTAGGACCAGACTTATGGATGGGGGTGACGTTAGCCTTTTTGAGGGTTGTAGGAAATATTCCAGTGGTAATTGATTGGTTGAAAAGTAAAGTAATAGGGTCGGCAAACTGTGCACAATTACGTTTTAATAATGAGATAGGAATTTCTTCAACATTTGATTTCTTGTTTTTTAGAGCTATTATAGCTTTAGTAATGTCCTCTGGGGTAATTGGTGGGACAGACATAGAGTTTGGATAATTGCCTTGCAAAAAGTCAGTGGCATTCATATTTGCTGGTGGTAGCTCTTTATTAAGTTTGGTTGCTACCACTGAAATGTACATTGAGGGCTTCCGCAATTTGTTGAGGGTTGTTATACGTTGTGTTGTTTAGATGTAAGTTAGAAATTGTTGTTCTTGATGATTGTTTACCGGATAATTCATTAATGGTCTGCCAAATTATCTGTGTTATTCTTGAAATTACTAAAAATGTTCATATAGTAATTAGTTTTGGCTGTCCTTGTTATTTGTGTCACTCTATTTCGGTATTACGTGTATGTGTTGTGGTTTATAGTCCCTAGCTTGTACAGTTTGAAGAGATTGCTTTTGAATTTGATAGAGGTTAGTATACCAGGTGTTAACCAAGGATTACTGAGTCTTTTGGCTGACACAAATTTAGTAACTATGGGAAAATGTTTATTGTATAGGTTTTGAAGGATTCTAACAAATTTTTCAAAGTTTCCATCGATGTCATTAGAAATGAGGATGTCATTCCAGTTGATTGAGGCTAGAGTTGATGTAAACAAACTGTGCTTCAGTGTGTCAGAAATCCTATAAGTTATTTTATGGGTTGGACATTAGGGATATATTTAGGAAGATTGGGAGATGATCAGATATTGGATAGTGAATGATTCCTGAGGTTGAAAGTGGAGTATAATTCGACCAAATATGGTCAAGAAGTGAGGGCTGCCCAAGGTTAGGATTGTCAGGAAATCTGGTCGGGCGAGATATATGTGGGAAATAGTTCAGAGCTTGCATGGTATTCAGAAAGTTATTATTTGGTTGATGGGAAGTATGTTCTAAGAGATTGATATTAAGGTCTCCAAGAAGAATTGTGTTGTTTCTCATGAATAGGTTCTGGGTTAAGATGTCATGTAATGTAAGAGTGAACTCTTCCACTGCAACATATTTAGTGTTTGGTCTGTAGATGACGGAGATGATTAATTTAGTCTTAAGTTTTAGCTGGACAGTACATATTTCAATATTTTCATTTACAAAAGTATTGTAGCGGCTTTCGCAGGCTTCTAATTAATGTGAACTGTTTTACAGGCATGGCAGGACATGCTTCCTCACCGGGGTGAACAGAAACCCGTATTTCCCGATGACGTTTATTGAAGCTCAGTCCTCTATTTTCATAACCATGTCTGGCTATGCCATGTCTGGCTGGCTCTACCATGTTGTAAAGAACTGAAAATATGCATTTCCAGTCACAGAACGAATACACATACATTCTCATGGCATTGTCATACACTTCAAGTAATGCTTACAATCAATAAATCATCATAACAGTCAATTTATACCACAATATATAAGAAATAAACAGATCTCACCTCGATCACATCCTGCGAGCACACTTCTGCTGTCAGCAATGAGTGACGTGAACAAGTCTCTATAAGCAATGTGATCGCCTTTACCATGAAACAACAAGGCATCTACTAATCCTTCTTTACAGTATTTGAACCTTCTAAATATCTTTATATAAATGAGATCAACAAAGGAATGATAAAATATACATACAGTTACATGGCTCCCCTAAATTGTGCAACAATTTACCTTATAAACTAAAAGACAATTTGTCTTAAAACTAATACTGGCACATCATAAGGCACTTGAATTACAAAGGCTCCTTGGCGGGGATACCCTGGTCTTCACCATTATCACATTCTACCAAGAGAACAAGACTGTGGATAGGTCTTTCCATTATGTTTACATATCTTGTACGTTTTCTCTGATTGTCAATATTAAAATCTGCCATCACAAGCTTTACCTTTCTTACAAGACCGTCATTATCAGGCAAAGCTTCTATGACTCTACCCAATCTCCAACAGTTTCTTGGCAGATTGTGATCCTTTACAATAACATCATCATTGACCATAAGATTTCTTCAAATGACTCACATTTATAGCATCTAGGTATTCAGAGGCCCTTTCAACTTGTGCAGCTTATCTCTCCATTTTACCCATTTATATCTGACATTATCTGTCACCTCGTCTTCCCAACTAGACCCATGTTTGCATAATTCTTGAAGGATTTGTTTGCCCACAAGAATAAAAGGTGACACTAGACCTAACGGGTCATATACAGAGTTCACAGTGGACAACATACCTGTTATTGTGAGTGTCTTATCTTTCAACTGTATTTTAAATTGAAAAGTGTCAGACTCTATACACCATTGAATTCCCAGAGTTCTTTCCATGGGCAGTGTTTCTTTACTAAGATCTAAATTCTTAACAACATTCACTCTTTCATGAGGGGATGTCGTTTCTAGTACTTCCCTACTGTTGGACAAGAACTTATGAAGGTTGAAACCTCCCATGCTACATATTGCCTTGCTTTGTTTCATCAGAGTGACGGCTTCATTCACTGTTGCCACTGACTTAAGGCCATCATCAACATAAAAATCTGTTCTTATAAAATTTGCTGCATCAGAACCACACAGATATTCATGGTCGTCTGCAGCCTTCTTTAATGCAAAATTGGCAACACTTGGAGACGATGTAGCACCAAACAAGTGAGCCGTCATTCTGTGTTCAACAATTTCTTTAGTTACATCACCATTTTTCCACCAAAGGAACCTAAGCATGTCCCTGTGTTCTGGATTCATCTTCACTTGGTGGTACATTGCTTCTATATCACAAACAAATGCAATAGGTTCCTGCCTAAATCTGCAAAGTACCCCTACCAATTTGTTGGTGAGGTCTGGACCCTGTAACAAATGGCCATTTAAAGACTGACTCTTATAGTTTGCACTGCAGTCAAATACCACTCTGAGTTTCCCTGGTTTCTTAGAGTGATACACTCCATGATGTGGAATGTACCAAACCTAACCATCATCCTTGTTTAGATCCTTCTTAGGCACAACCTCTGCATAGCCTTTATCTATCATATTATTGTCACTTTATAGTTATCATGGTGTTGTTTATCTTTGTCAAATCTGTTTTTTAGCTTCATTAATCTATGCTCTGCCAAAGTTTTATTGTTTGGAAGCTTGACATTGTCGTTTTTAAGAGGAAGAGGCAACTCGTAATGCCTGTCTTCCAGCTGATGTACTCCAGCTTTCATTTTATTTATAAACTTCTTGTCTTCATACGATAATAGAACATCAGCTGACTTCCTTTCATTGAAATCAAGCTCAAACATATCTTGTACTTGGGAGGGATTTATTATCTCCTTAGTCCTTGATGGAACGACTAAGAAGCTTACCCTTTTTTCCTGATTTATCTCGACCTCTTGTACAAATGTTCTAAATACTGTCAGGATATTATCTTCTAAGCCTTGACTAACAGCAACCCTTCCTTGGATGCCCCATCCTAACTCTGTTCTTATCCCACAGGGCTCTCCAGACTCCCCTGTGATTACTTCCCTGTGCTCTATTGCTTCATTACAATTCACTCCAATCAGAAGTCCTATTTCTACATCTGACCTATATGGCATGAGTTTAGAAGCAATTAGAGATAAGTGGGACCACCCTTCTGCTGTCTCCCTTCTAGGAATCTGATCTCGTCGTGCTGGGATATTCTCTCTAGAGTATGCATGTGGAAGCTCTATATCTCGTTCATCATAGATGCTTCGTACTATAAGTTCAGAGACTTTATTACACACAATTGTCTCTTCTCCATTTATTGTGGAAGTTTGCAAAGAAATTTGCGGTCCACTCACTCCCACCTCCTCTAAGAGACTTTGCTTCACGAAGCAAGCATCAGATTGATTGTCCAACAATGCATACACTAACACTTTATTCCCTTCATTACCTCCTTGGTACATCCACACTGGTACTATTAAACTGTGTGTGTCTCCAGCAACTGACTGTTTGACCTTAACCTCATTTATTACAACTGGTCTTTCATCGTTTTTCTTGAGATCAATTACCCGTTCTGGTCTTTCTTGAGTCTGAGATCTTGAAGCATCATTATGGAGAACGGTGGGATGGAATCTCTGACATACCTTACATGATTTCTTTCTCCTACAGTCTTTCTTTATGTGACCCCAATTTAAACATCCTGCACATAATCTTTTTTCTTTGATAAATGTAAACTTTGTATCGGGATCAAGTTTTACAAATAGTTTACAATTTTCTAAATCATGCTCCTCTTTACAGTAGCGACAAAATTGTCTCTTTCCTTCCTTTCCTTTAAAGTCTTGTTTCATAGTCTCTACATTTACTTTACTGTTAAAGGAACTAGCTGTCCTTTCCTCAGATGGTTTTGTAATGAAACCCTTACTTCCTCTAAATTTAGTCATGGTATATGACCTATTACTCTTATTCCTGTTCAAGCTTGCATTGCCTTTACCACTGTCATTTGCTTCCATGACCACAGCATTGTATGAAGTAAAAGGATCACATGCTGCATGAGCTTGTGAGTTGATGAATTTACAAAATCTTTCAAAGGGTGGGTACTGCCCTGGCCCATACTGAGAACTGCTATAACAATGTTTTGTTATTTTCGCATTCCAACTATTAATTATAGATCTAGGAAGTTTTGTTAGTAATTTCCTATGTTCTCTGGGATCATTAAGGAATGACAAGTGAGGAATAGAATGTATAGCTGCCCTACAGCATTCTAAAAAATCTGAAAACTTCATTAGGGCTGGACCATCGTCTTGAGGAATTTGTGGCCATCCTGACAACCTTTTCATGTAAGCATTGGCAACTACACTTTCATTTCCAAATCTTTGCCAGAGAACTCTCTTTGCTGTGTCATAATCTTGGTTAGTATTTAAATACATTAACATTCTTATGGCTTCCTTTGCCTCACCACTTGTATATTTGTCAAGATATGCAAGTCTCTCTGATGCATCAGTTGTCCTAGCTTCCACAAAGGTTTTAAACTTTTTTATCCAGAGTGGAAATTTCATGGGTTCTCCACTAAAAATTGGAGGCTCTATTGGAGGTAAACTCCATCCTTGAACAGGTATATAAGTAACAGGATTACTACCAGGAGTGGAAAGAGACTGACAGGACTGTTTGACATTATTAGTGGGAGTATAGTTACTAGGAGGTATGAAACTATGAGCTAAGGGGTTGAGATTCATTGCTTGAGCATTAACGTTTGTACTTCTACTAACACCTAATCCTTCCTCATTCATTAGACTATGAGATTTACCCTTAGATTCATGTTTAGGGAAGAATGCTTCATCTATCTCTGAATCAGACTGCAGTAGCGATACATCTTTGCTTTGTACCTCTAAATATTGTTGAAGATGTTGTTGCCTCCCTACACTTTCATCATCACTTGGAAGCATCCCTCTATCATCCTCTTCAACTTCATTTAGACCTTCAAGTTCTGCACTGACAGCTGCTATGTCTCTCATTTTTTCTCTTTTGGCTAACTCAGCTGTACTCTTTGCTACTAACGCCTGTGCCTCAGCTACATTATCATGATGTTCTATTTCTGCTTTAAGCATGGCCAATTTAGCTGCCGCTTCTTTCCTTCTTAGTAATGATGCAGAGGAAGCCTTAGATGCTTTAGAATGTCTACTAGAACCTTTAGTAACATGAGAAAATACAGATTCTTTACCACTTAGTACTTCCAATTTCTTACTCTTTAAATCCTTTACAGTTTCTTGGTGAATCTGTTCATCTACTTTAAGGTTCTCTAACTCATCTAACTCATCCGACTCTTCTTGCTTAAGATCTTTAAGTTCCATACATGCACTAACATAGTTAGCATACAATTCCATTTCTTCATCAGACATTTTGATTAAGTGCATGAGACTGGATGCTTCTTCCATACCTTTACCAATTCTGTTTACAAATTTCTTCCATTTGCATTGAAAGAACCCCACCTTCTCTATAACTTGACTAATTTTATACCCCTTCCCCTTCGCGGTTGGCAATCTCTCCCTAGCACCTCCAACATGGCTCTGTACGCCTCTACCCGCCTGCCATTCCCTCTCATCTTCAATCAGACCACCTACGGCACCTTTCTCCTCAATATTAGACATCATTAAAAAATATACTGAGGGAGTAGCTACACTGAACAAATATCCTGACTTCTAGATTGCCCATTCTATTCAAATCTATTTTAGGGCAATATTACCATATAGGAACTGTTACAGTATAGCTACAATCTCTTGCCTGTGACCTTGATGCATTATAAGATGGAGGCTGTGGGGGTGGCGTTGTTGTGGGTGCGGCTTGTATCCGGGGCAGAAATGCTGACACAAGGGATTTCTTAGGGTGAGGTGGCATCCCCTCATCTCGTAGCAATCTTCACATTTGTTGAGACGAGTTCTTTACTGTAGCGGCTTTCGCAGGCTTCTAATTAATGTGAACTGTTTTACAGGCATGGCAGGACATGCTTCCTCACCGGGGTGAACAGAAACCCGTATTTCCCGATGACGTTCATTGAAGCTCAGTCCTCTATTTTCATAACCATGTCTGGCTATGCCATGTCTGGCTGGCTCTACCATGTCGTAAAGAACTGAAAATATACATTTCCAGTCACAGAACGAATACACATACATTCTCATGGCATTGTCATGCACTTCAAGTAATGCTTACAATCAATAAATCATCATAACAGTCAATTTATACCACAATATATAAGAAATAAACAGATCTCACCTCGATCACATCCTGCGAGCGCGCTTCTGTTGTCAGCAATGAGTGACGTGAACAAGTCTCTATAAGCAATGTGATCGCCTTTACCATGAAACAACAAGGCATCTACTGATCCTTCTTTACAGTACCTTCTAAATATCTTTATATAAATGAGATCAACAAAGGAATGATAAAATATACATACAGTTACAAGTATATTGTTGAATGGGTTCAGAAAGGATGTCAGAGCTAACTAGTAAACTCCTCCATGTTCTTTGTTCTGTCTCCAGGAGTGGTAAGTTGAATAGCCGTCAAGATGGTAGAGATGTTGAGTAGTGTTTTTCAGCCAAGTTTCTGAGAGCAATAATGTGAGGCTGGTTTTTTAAGCACTTTAAGAGAGATGTTAGGTTATCATAGTTTTTCTGGAGGGATCTAATGTTAAGGTGAAGGATGTTAAGGCTAGGTTTTGATGTACTTGAAGTAGATTGTGAGTGCTCGTTATATTCTTCAATACTGTAATATTTAGACAGCGAGGCTAGGTCTGTATGTCCATTTATAGTTCTAATAATGTCTGTACCAATGTCATTAGTGTCTGTAGTGTTGTCATTAGCGATATCATCAAATAAGGATGCATATAGATTTTCCATGTAGTATAACAGAAAAAGAGATGCTTTGTGAGAATGATGATAGATACGTATAAATTAAAGTATAAAAGGTTTTCTGGCATAACAGGTATGGTCAATTGTAATAATGCATTGTGGTTCGGCTACAGGAATGGGTTAGGACATATGTTGCTAAGAGTGAATATTAGTAGGATAGATAGAGGATGCAGTATTTTGGTGACATGAAATGGAATGCTAAGCATATATATATACACATATATACATATATATATATATATATATATATATATATATATATATATATATATATATATATATATATATATATATATATATATATTATATATATACATATATACATATACACACACATATATATATATATATATATATATATATATATATATATATATATATATATATATATATATATATATACATATATATATATATATATATATATATATATATATATATATATATATATATATATATATATATATATATATATATATATATATACACAGTAGATGGATAATATATCAAGACTTATATTAAGAGCATGGATAGAAAAATAAATAACAGAGTCAGGTTCAGTTGGCACAATTTGAAGGTGACAGTAGGAGGGTGAGGGTAGTAGAATATTGCACACAAGTACATATAATAGTATATAAATAAATGTACATTTTAGGCACTCTGATGGGATGTATCGCACTATGGTAGTACGGTTTTTAGCGAGGTTTTAGGTGATCTTAGAGGTGAAAAACTGGTGTAGTCTGACATAACTTGGGAGGGAAAGGAGAGTGCAGCATTGGGAAAGTGATGGTCGGCCTGATTCTGCATACAGACTTTCCACCGGGGAACATGGAAATGTGCTGAAATACAAATGGTGTTCTCGAAGGTAATATGTGGTCGGGTGGAGGATGGAAAAGGAGTGAGATATCAATGAATGGTCAGAGATGGTCTCATTAGGGGAAGAAGGGGATGAGAGAGTGGGAGTAAACATTTTCTTGGCTAGAGGTTGTAGGGAAGAAGTTTTAGTGATTAAAGAGGAAGTAGAATGAGGAGAAGGACAGGAGTGACGCTTGGTGTTAGGCACTGGAGTAGGACGTGGAAGGAGGGTAAGGTTTGGAGTTGAAGGAGTAGAGGTTGGGATATCTGGGTTTAGGAGAGAAAAATTATTATTCACTGGCACTGAAGCAAGTAGAGGGTGGGTGAGAGAAGTGGAGGAGGTATTTGTGCTAGATGAAGGAACAAGAGGAGTGGAAGAGGAAGGTGTGTGAGTGGAAGAAGAAGGATGGGATGTAGTAGTAGGAGGAGAGTCAGTGTTAGTGGTGGTTTGTGGGGTGTTAATGGAGCTGTGCTGAGAGAGAGGAACCTGTTGGAAGCCACAGCGATGGGCTTCTTGTCTAGCTTCTTTGAGTGTTAGGTCATGTTTGAAGCCGAGGGCAGCAACCTCTGATTCAAATTTGTAAACAGAACAGCCTCTAAAGAACACATTATGTTCTTGGTGATGCAGTTTGCACAGATGTGTATTGTTGAAGGTCAGTTTGTACAGGTATGGCCAGGTGAGGCAGAGAGAGGCCAGCGTGTGGTGGATCTACAGTATTTTGCTATATTAGATAGGCATACAGTGAGGTTTCATACTGGTCTGGTGTGTGTTGGTTGTCACACACACACACACACACACACACACACACACACACACACACACACACACACACACACACACACACACACACACAGCTGTATTTACCTAGTTGTAATATACTACATGGAAACAGTTATGCTCGTACTTTCTCGTATCCAAATCTATTATTATCTAGTTTGCTTTTCAAATCATGAATATTTCTTGCATTAATTATTTCTGCCTCAAGTTTATTCCACGCTTCTATATGGGAAGGTGTATTTTTTATGCCTCTTGCCAGTATTCTTTTTTAGTTTGTTCTCGTGTCCTCTTGTTGTTCTGTCCTAACACACAAACAGATAATTTCTATAAATTTTTTCCAGACCTTTTGATGCTCTATACACTGTTATAAAGTCTGCCTTTTCTCTTCTTTTCTCAAGAATTGGTAGTTTCAGTCTAGAAAGTCTATCTTCATAAGGTAAATTTCTCAGCCTTGGAGCCATTTTTGTAGCTGCTCTTTGTAATCTCTCAAGCTTCTTTATATCTTTTTTTTTATGTGGTGACCAAATCACTGCCGCATATTGTAACTTTGGTTGCATCAATGATGTTATCAATTTGTTAATCATCTCTTCACCCAGATATTTGAAAGCCATTCTTATATTTCTCAGCAGCTGATATGTATCTCATGTTATTTTATTGATATGTTTCTCTGGTGACAAATTATCTGTAATCCATACTCACAAATATTGTTCAACATTTGTTTTGTTTATCCATTCATTTCCCATTGAATACTTTCCTCTTCGTCTCATTCTACTACTGACTATTTCCAGAACTTTACACTTTTTGGCGTTAAACTACATTTCACAAAATTTACTCAAATTTAATTCTTATCTAAATCCTTTTGTAAATGCTCACAGTCCTCTTTACTCTCTATTATTCTTAGTAATTTGGCATCAGCTGCAAATAGACTCATATAATTATTCACTCCCTCTGTCATATCATTTACACCAACAACATTACTAATCCTTCAGGAACTACACTTTTATTTTTCGGTGTGTGCATCCATCCTTCATCCTACAACATAGCCCAGCACAACATACTCCCATCACTAAACACTAAGCATCCATCCTTCATCCTGCAACATAGCCCAGCACAACATACTCCCATCACTAAACACTAAGCATCCATTCTTCATCCTGCAACATAGCCCAGCACAACATACTCCCATCACTAAACACTAAGCATCCATCCTTCATCCTGCAACATAGCCCAGCACAACATACTCCCATCACTAAACACTAAGCATCCATCCTTCATCCTGCAACATAGCCCAGCACAACATGAGAGAGTCTAGGAATGGGTGAAACATTACAACTACTCTCTCAACATGGAAGGGGATTACAATGACATGAAGTGGATGTACACCTATGTATACCTATAGGCTCGACCCACACACGCACACAACACCACGCACATCCGGGAGCAGTATGTTAATGTGTGTGTGTTTCCCTAGTTGTAGTATACAGGGCCTGAGCTACACTCGTGTGGTCATGTCTCCGTATCTATATTTGTACAGTTTTTCCTTCAGTTGATGTACATTCTTTGCCATTATCTCCTCTTCCATCAGTCCATTCCAAGTATCTATACTTCTTTGGGGAAAACTGTACTTTTTTGTATCTCTCAAACAAATTTCTTTTTGCAGTATTTTCTTGTGTCTTTAAATTTCTAGCCTCTCCTTTTCTTGTCAATATTAGGTGTTTTCTATCTGTTTCCTCAAGGTTGTTCATCAATTTATATATTGTGATTAAGTCTCCTCTTTCTCTTCTCTCTTTCAATGTTGTTCAGTTGCATTTGTTTTAATCTTTCCTCATATGTTGGGTCTTCCAATTCTGGCACCATCTTAGTTGCAATTCTCTGTATTCTTTCTACTTTCAACACTGGCTTTTTCTTGTGCGGGGACCATGTGTGTGTGTGTGTGTGTGTGTGTGCGTGTGGGCGTGCGTGCGTGTGTGGGGACCATATTACTTCTGCATATTCCAGTTTTGGTCTGATCGGCGGTGGGGTGGGTGGGTGGGGTGGTCAGCCATTATCCATAGAAACGAGGCTACACTCACAAGTGAACGTATAGCCAGCCAGGCCAGCCATATACCGTATCTGTAGTTGTACAGTTTTCCCTTCTCCCTTCTCCCCGTAAGGGAGTGTTGGTGAGTGTGAATGTGGAAGGAAGGAAGTGTTGGTGATGTGTGAGTGTGAAAGAATGTGTGTGTGTCAGCCTATCAGGAAGGGAGCGAGCGAGCTAGACGCTAGTGGTGGTGGTGGTAGAGTGTTGGTAATAGACAAGACACATATAATGAGATGCAGGGAAGCTAATGTTTGTCTGAGTGTTGAAATTTGTTTACTGATGACGAAAACAGTGTAGACGAACAGCTGTGTGTGTATATGATGGTGCGCACTCCAAAATTTGTCAATAATAACTGCTTGTGTGTGACGGCGTGCTCTCCAGAATTTGTCGATTTCCACAAAGTTGACGTAAAAAGTGATAGTGTAACGGCGCAGAAGTCAGGGTAACAACTCAATGTTTGTGGGAGTATATTTACAAAGTGAACTGTTAGATCAGCCAGAGTGGGTGAAGGCACTAGGCATTGCTCCCTTACAGCCGTATGCAAAGACAAAATATAGGACCTCCAATTATAGGGCCTCCTTTACACCCTAAGGAAAGTGTAAGAAAGCCCTATATTTTTCAGTGCTATGTTTGAAGCAACTTATAGGAGAGGGTGTGGTTGGTATCCCTGTTAAGCGAATGTCTGTACTCATCGAAACAGTTGGTATGCCGGAGAAATATCTGGTGTGACGCGGCGGTGCGGTGACGGTCAGCTGGTAGCATGAGAACGGGCCTATCAAACATTGCATAAAAACAACAGCCTACTACATGGCGGTGAGTACTGTGAGCATACGCTCCTGATTTTTTTGAAGATTAGAAGTGTATTTTGGGCTGGAGGTAGCCCTAGAAGGAGTAGAGATGTACAGCTACGACTGCAAAAAGTGTAGGCAGGAGGTGGCACAGTGGGCTAGGGCGGTAGCCTGCCAGAAATGTGATGAATGGTACCACCTCAAGTGTGTAGGCCTGCAGAGCGTCAGTAACAAGGTTCTTAAGTGTAGGAACCTACTGTTTCTCTGCGATACGTGTATCACGAGGGTGGAGGAGGGGAACTGGGAGGGCCTGACGGTGAGAAGTGAGGTCGGAGGATCGGACACGGAGGAGTCTGTGGAGGGTAATGAGGAGGTCAACACAGGGAAGGGGGCCAGTAGGTCCGTCCCCGCCACGACGGTAGAGGGTCAAAGCAGCGAGGACAGAGATCCCGAACCTAGCACGGAGGCGGAGGGACCTCTGGACCCGTCGAAGGGACAGCAGGACCACACGTATAGTGAGAAGGCTGGGAGGAAGGAGCAGGAAAGGGTGAGGGAAGATAACCCTGACAGGGAGGACAGGTCGGTTCGTCCCAAGGACAGACAGGACCAGGCTGAAAAGAAGCCGGAAAAAGGGCGAGATAAAGGGGAGCAGGAAAGGACTAGGAGGGAACAGGAGGACCATAGTAGGAAGGAGCAGGAGAACAGTGGCCCGAGGAAGCGAGGGGACCATGGCAGGGAGAGGCCAGGGTCGTGGATGGGAGTGGGGCAACACTCCTGGGAGAAGGTGCTTGATAGCAAGCAGCCATTCCTGATGGCAGCTAGCAAGGGAGGAAGTAGGAAACTGTGGGTGTTTGGAGACAGCCTCATGCGGGGAGTGGGACAGGAGATCCAATCCCTGGCAAAAGGCAGGTACGATGTAGTAGAGAAAAGCGTGCCAGGAGCCAACATCAGGGACATCCACAACACTGTGGAGGATAACCTCAGCCAACTAAGGCCTGAGGATCTGGTGTTGGTGGAGGGAGGAGGGAACGGTTTGGAGGGGATAGGTGGAATGGAGACGACAAGGGTGATGGAGAAGATAGTGAGTATGGTGAAGGAGAGAATTAACAGGCGGCCCTTGGTGATGTGTATCCCAATGAGGCGAGGTAAGGAGAGAGGGAGGTTTGGCCAGGAGAGGAAACTGGTCAATAGAAGGTGTGTTGAAAAGCTGGAAGACTGGGGGTGTGATGGATTAAAACTGTGGGAGAGGATGGATTGGAGGAAGGTGTGGGCACAGGACGGTATCCACTTGTCCAACATTGGGAAGGTGTGGACGGCGTGGAATGTGGTGGAGTGGGCCCAGCACTGGGAGGAGGCTAGGACAGCTAGGCAGGAATAGGGAAGGGCGCGGAGGGGAGAGATGCTGCTTGCCTTCCTGAACACGAATGGGTGGAGTGAGGGAAAGTGGAGGACTCTGATAGAAGAAGGGAGAGAGTATGATGTGATAGGAGTAGGTGAAACTGGGTGGCATGATAACGTTAGGTGGAGTGAAGGGGGCTGGGTAGTAATCGGTAGAGGTAGGCAAGCTGGAGAGAAGAAAGGTGGAGGTGTGGGGGTAATTATGAGGGAGAAGGAGGGTAGGAGCATCGAGGAGATCAAGTTAACTAGGGAGTTAGACAGTGGACTGGGGTATAATAAGGGTGATGTATTAACAGTAAAGGTTAGGGAACAGGAGAGTGACTGGTGGGTGACTGTGGTGTATATGGGAGTTGAGGGTCGAATGAATCATGACGAGAATAAGAAGTTGTATGAGACGCTGAAAAGCATTAAGGAAAAGGTAGGGAGGAATAGATGGGTAATAATGGGGGACTTGAATGGGCACATAGGGCTAATGGAGGAGGTAGTGAACAGAAACGGGCAGATGATTTTAGAGTTTGTTGAGGATACGGACCTAAGGATCAAGAACTGGGAGTTAGAAGACCCGGTGACCTGGAGAGATAGGAGAAGTGAGTCTGCAATAGATTATGTGTTGGTTAACGATCAGGTAGAGAAGCAGGGCTGTAAAATATGGAAAAATGAAGAGGTAGATTTTTCAGACCACGTCCTGATAGGGATCACATGCGGGAAGACGAGGAAAACCACAGGAGTTAAGAAGGAAGTTTGGAAAGAAAAGTGGGATATAAAGAATGCAGATTGGATAGCTTACTGCAGAGAAATGGATGAAACTATGCCAGGAGAGGTAGAAGAGGTAAAAAGGACAGTGAGCGAATGGGAAGGGGACATTAAGGAACACATAAAACGCCAGGCGATGAAGTCCGTTGGAGTAAAGAAGTTCAAGGTAGGGAAAATAAAACTGAAGGGATGATGGGATGAGGAGGTAGCTAAGGCGATTGGAGACAGAAAAAGGGAAAATAGGAAGCAAAGGAACTTAGCTAGACTGGCAAAGCAAATGGGAGGAAGGTACGAAGCAGAGTGGGCAGAGGCGTGGGACAGGTATGTAGAGGCGAAGAAAGGGGCCCAGTCAACCATTAGAAAGAAGATAGGGAAGTGGGAGGAAGACCAGGCAAGAACACTGAGCAACATGCCACGGAGGGAGAGAGAAAAGGAAGCTTGGAGGCGGTTAAGGAGGAACCTGGGTGAAACAGGTCCACACCAGGAGGTTAAGCTGAAGGTGAATGGCAGGGAGGCAAGCAGCGAGGAGGAGGTGGTGCCCGTGATAGAAGATTATTGGAATAGGATTATATGGAATGGGGAAGAGGAAGAGCATATGGGATACCTGTCTCTATACAGTGAAGTTAGGGAGATGGAGAGCATAGAGATAGAGGAACAGGACATAGCATCAGCAGTAGGAGCCATCAAGATAGGAAAAGCAGGTGGGACAGATGGAATCTTGGGGGAATTTATAAAGTATGGAGGGGAGGCACTTAGGCAGGCACTAGCTGGGCTGTTCAAGAAGATACTGGAGGGGGAGGAAGTGCCTCAGGATTGGAATAGAAGTAGGGTTACTCTAATCCACAAGGGAGGGGGTAAGTCAAGGGAGGACATAGGTAATTACAGACCCATCGCAGTAATGAACACCCTGGCAAAAACATTTGGGTGGGTGATAAACGATAAGCTGAGGAAATGGATAGAGGAGAAAAGGGTTCTCGGAGAGGAACAGAGTGGTTTTAGGAAGGGGAGAGGTGGCCTAGAAAATGTGCTAGTGATGAAGGAAGTCATAGAGAGGAATAAAAAGGTAGGAAGAGAGCTGTATTTAGTATTCCTAGATTTGGAAAAGGCATATGATAGGGTAGATAGGAGCAAGTTAATGACACTACTGATGCACAGAGGGGTAGACAGGAAGGTAGTGCAGGTGATTAGAAAGATGTATGAGGAAAATGAGGTGAAGTTTACGATAGGTGATGTTAGCACTGGATGGCTGAGAAATAACATAGGAGTACGTCAGGGTTGTGTGATCTCCCCAACACTATTTAATTTATACATAGAGGAGTTGATAGTGAGGATTAGGATGACAGGGAAGGGAGTCAGTGTTGGGGATAGGAGATTAGGGTGCCTAGCCTATGCTGACGACATTGTGGTAATGGCAGAGAGCAAGGAGGACATGGAAGAGATGTTGCAGGTAGCCAGTATATATGGGCGAGAGTGGAATGTTAGGTACAGTGAAAGAAAATGCAAGGTGATGGAGTTTAATAGCCAGGAGGAGGGACAGTGGGTGTTAGGAAACAACATTCTGGAGGTGGTGGATAGGTACACTTACTTAGGGCTAGAAGTGAGTAAAGAAGGAATTGGAGGAGAGAAACAGATGAAGATAAATGAGGGGAAGGCCAGGAAGATGACGGGAATGATAATTAATGCAGGTAGTAGATCAATTAATAAGTACGAAGTAGGGAGGAGTTTATGGAAGGGGATGGCTGTGCCGTACTGTCTATATGGGTCTGAGATTACCTATTACCGGGAGGGGGACGTAGCAAAGCTAGAGAAGAGTCAGAATAGAATAGGCAGGTGGGGGTTGGGTGCTCCACGCAGTACAGCAGTAGAAGCCATTAGAGGAGAGATGGGCTGGAGTACTTTCAGGGAGAGAATAATTAAAGGGAAATTAAACTTTGTAAAGAAGATGGAAGGACTTGATGAGGATAGGTGGGCAAAGCAGATACTGAGAGAAGGTAATAGCAGGTCGTCATGGAAGAAAGAAACGAATAGATGGAAAAGAAGGGAGAATTTGGAAGAGGATTGGCATAGGATGAAGCCCAGAGAGGTAAAGAAAAGGATAGAAGAGGGTGGATTAGCTAGATGGCAGGCAGGGATGGAAGCTAAGTCCACACTGAAATGGTATAGGTGGAAGGAGAGGCCCGAGGCACTCAAGTGGCATGTAGGAGATTGGGGCAGTAGACTACTAGTAAAGGCTAGGACAGGCACACTTGAGGTAAATGCAAGGAACAGGGATGGGTTAGACCAGGACTGTAGTAGTTGCAGAGGAGTCAGGGAGACCATAGGGCACTTCTTAGCAGAGTGTGGCAGGTACGATGAGGAAAGAGACAGGTTGATAGGATCTATAACGGCAGTGGTAGGAAGAGAAGAGTGGCGTAGAAGACTGGAGGAGGAGGAGGACGGAGGAATCCTCACAGTGCTGGGCCTGCACAGGGGAGAGAGGGAGAGAGAGAGAGAGAAAATCATAAGAGCAGCTAAAGAGTTCCTGACACAGGCGTGGGGAAAACGGACATAATATGGTTACAGTTGTGTTCCCTGTGATGTGCTCTCTGGTGCTCCTCCGCAGGTTGCAGAGGAATCAGGAGCAGAACACTGAAGGGAAAGAGGACCTACGAAGCGATAAAAAGCGAAAGGTCACAAGAAGAAGAAGAAGAAGACTTTACATTTGCGAGCGCCTGATACAAAGTTGGCTACATGTGTGTGGCACATTTCTGTTCTTTCAACGAGTTGGTGAGGTCGTACAGACAGTGGAAATGGCAGAAAAGTGTGGTATAAGAGCCAAGTATATAACTGCAAATGAGAGAACGCATCATCAAGAGGAAAAAAGAAGCGTGGGAAGAAGTCGCTACCCTATTCAATGCTGCTGGTTATGGACCACCAAGAAGCCAGCAACAGTTGAAGAAAGTTTGGAAGAATGCAAAAGGAAAGTAAGTATTCTTGAATTTATTAAAGTAATATTAGTTGTGACTCACTTCCCCCATACATAGCCAGGCACCAGCTTAGGGATTGGCGAGGGCCAGTTTTATTTACATGTAAGGAATAACATACTTTTCAAATGCTGAGCAGTAATTTCAGGCTAAATAATCTTATTTTGGTGTAAATAGATTCTCATGGCAGCTAAAGGTATGATTATCTGTGGTGTAATTTATCAAGGTTCATATAGCCTAAGTAACCACATGCTAAGCCTCAGTTAGGTTAGGGCTAGCCATATTTTATCCTCACTTATGTGTTATTGGAGCATATACCGTATATAATTTAAGGCTATATACTGGTTGGCCTAATTGCTTTGAACAAAAAGCATCATTTAACCACTTACTCTTTTGTCTAATTTTCAGAGCAAAGAAAGAGCATGGTTTTCATAAGCGGGAGGTTATGAGGACAGGTGGTGGTGCTCCTCCAAAGCCTGAAGATGCCGAGACATCTAAAATCCTCACCATCATCGCTGATGACCTTGATGGTGAGGAGAATGAACTGGACAGTGATGCGACTCAGAGTACTGGTAAGTCCTACTTTTTGTGAAATGTTAAACCTGTTGCACTATTATCATGTCTCACAAGGTACGGCCCATACCTGTGTAATTATTATGATAAGGTAAATCATTCATTGCTTTCATATTTGGTTGATGCCTTCCAGTTTGTAAAAAATGCTATCTTCAAAGCTAGACTTAGGCTATCATACTGTACCACTCCAGTTTGGAGGAATTAGTAGTCCTACAGTTTGCATAAACATGTTTTCCAATATAATCATAGCATAATTTTTTTCTGTCTTTTAGGTCAGGCACAGTTTGTGATGGTTATCAGCTATGATGGGTGTGAATTTGATATATCAGTGATTGATGCCGCCCAAATAACACCACAGCACTAACATTTCCACTAACTAATCTAACTAAAATCATTTGTGATAAATTCAATTAAGGTTCTGACTAATGTATTGTAGATTTTGGAAATTAAAACTACAAATAACAGTTTCTGTTTTTGGTTTGTTTATCCAACCTGTACTGTATATACATCAAGGTGACAAAAAAAACGAAGTTTAGGTTAAAATTGTTTTTATTGACTTTGAAGTTGGTGTTTGGTCACTTTAAGCATAATGATATTTTTCTCCTAAGCAAAATAAGCATAGTGAAGATATTTTCTCCTAAGCAAAATATTCTCTGATGATTTGCTGTCTTTTAAAGCATCCTTGAATATTTCTCACTGCTCGAGGTTGCTGCCTCAATTCATCCTCTTGTATGATGTTTCCTTGGTCATCTGGATCCTCAGGTTCATGAATTGCATGATCTGGCTCTGGTACTCTGTAGGCAATGGCCATATTGTGGAGAACTGCAGCAGCAACAATTATATGTTTTGTGTTTCTCAAAGAAGTTCTCATTTTCTTCCCAAGGCAAGCAAATCTTCTCTTTAATAGTCCAAATGCTCTCTCAATAATGTTTCGTGTTCTGATATGAGAAGCATTATAGCGGTTCTCTCCACGGCCATGAGGAGCCGTCAGAGGAGTCAGCAAATATTCACGACAGGGGTAGCCATTGTCACCCAACAAGTGTCCAGGCAGGATACCATCTTCGAGTTCCTGACAGAGTCGACTGTTATCAAAGATATTGCTGTCGTGTGCACTGCCAGGCCACCGAGCTACAACGTTGTACCGCTGCAACTGAGGGCCACATACTGCCTGTACATTAAACGAAAAGTGGCCTTTTCTGTTGCGGAAAACTTCAGGACGCGGGTGACTTGGCATCTCAATTGCAATATGAGTGCAGTCAATGCACCCAATTACACCTGGCATTCCAGCTATAGTCATAAATTCATGCTTGATCCTGGCGATATCAGCTTGGGCTGGAAACTTGATGAACTCTGCACACAAACTTCCAATTGCATATGCCACCTTGGCAACACATCTACTAACATATGACTGTGATACGTCACACCAATCTGATATACCAAGTTGGTCGTTCCCAGTGGCAATGTATCTCAGTCCATTTAGGACCTGTAGGTGAGATGGCACGGGACAGCCTGTAGAAAAAGAAAAATGAAATACTTCACTCAAACCATGTACAGGCACAATTCTCAGCCTATTTTACTTAACAAATTGTATCATCTTTTACTGTATAAATAAATTGATCTCTAGGCAGATTCATATAGCCTTTCAGATAACACATTTATCAGAAACCAAATAAAATAATTTGCCTTAGCAAACCAAGTACAGTACATCATAGGAGTTACAGTATGTAGGCAGTACAGTAAACATAACATAACTACTTTTACTTGTGCTCACAGTAGTGAAGGCACCTTATTTACCACAGCTACCTAGTACTTTACTAGTAATGAAATACTGTTTGATAAGTAAAAATGGACATTGGTCAATTGTGAATAGCTCATCACCTGACAAATATTTAAGCACAAAAACAAGGTGATAATGACCCATGTGGGCCATGCCTACCTCTGTTGTTAAGAACATGGGGTAGTTGATGCTCTATCGGTGCAATCAACGAAAGTGTACATTTTTTACTTAATCGGAACCTCATCAGGAATTCTTCCTCTGTCATGGCGTGGAATGGATTGCTTTGGTCTGTCATAACCCTTCGTATGTGGCTATGTTGATAGCGCTGAAGGTTTCGGAGATGACGGAATTGTCGATGCATGCTGAAATATACAAGTAATGTTTGTTAGACTGAAAAAAATGTATGTTAATGTTTCACTCTTACAATTTGTGTAGATATAAATGTGTGCTTGCTCAAAAGTTGAGTCTTCTCTGTCAGTAAGAATAGTATAATTCCATTTTAAGTGAGCACTCTACAGATAAATGTAACTTTTTTGGTTTCCAGGCACATACTGCATGTCTCATAGGGCTAGGTAAGGCTAAGTTTAACAAAAAATAATGGTTAGTATTAGGTTAGCTTCCAGAATCCACATGTTGAGGTCTGCAGAGACTGGGGCAAGTTAGATTAATAATTCTTTCAAGTTTCTATACTATACTGGTACCTAGAATATTATATATTATTCTAACACACAACTTTGGCAAAGAGTAATCTGTTGTGTAAGGAATACTGTAAATATTTTATCTACATGCCTATCTAACCAAATCTTACCTTACCTAATCTCAACTTCTCCAAGTCACACCTAAATTAAAATTTGCCCAATAATAATCGTTTCCCTTAAAAAACAGAGGAACTAGCATGAGTTACAAACCAATACCTTTTCCATACATGAGTTTTCATATTTATTGCAGTAATGTAATTTATTTAGGGGTACACATGACAGGTTTGCTTGCAACTATTTTATCACTTGCTTTGTTTCACACCACCACACAACCTTCCATTATGATGCCTTGAAAACATTGCTTTCTCATTAAAAAAGGGTGTAGTGTACAAGTTAACATCAGTGTACTGCAGTGCTTGAAAAATAATCAAAGAAATCTTCACCTGGTCATAAACTTGGCAGATTCAGGCAGAAGCTTGTTGTTGTTGTGCTCGAACTCCGAGAGAACTCTCCGAGCTTATAAAATATGGAGTTTGGCCCACCTGTTCAATTATTTTTCTTTCTTTGTATATGTTATTATTTTTGTAAGACATCAAATGATAATATAAGAGCTATTCACGAGCAAATAATAAACATTAATAATAATATTAACTTGTAGGGTTTACGAAAGGCTGTCTAGATCACCCTTAAAAGTATTCCTTAAATTATAGGAAAGCCTAAATTTTATAGGGCCTGTATATGTTCGAAGCATAGGAATTTACTATAGGGTCTATATTATAGTCCCTATGTTTTGTCTTTGCATACGGCCGTTAGTGTATTCACTTTTCCACAGTCACGTAGGTAGTGTTATAGTGTGTGTCACGATGTCCTGTTTACTGCGTTGTGATAGCTTGATGGTGACTTGCAGAGGTGATGGTGTCCAAGGAGGGCTTGCGTGTGGCAGCCGTCCTTACATCCCCCATGTTATGTCCAAGGAGGGCGCGGGGCGGGACTTGTGTAATCTATTAATGAGCACACCAAGGTCTTGTATGCGGAGAGAATTACAACGCTTAAGGCTTTCACAACTATTCCTTGCATGGCATTTTTCCTTAAGGTGGGAATCCAAGTTAGATTATAAAATATTTGACTATGTATGTGTATGTGTATGTATGCATGTATCTTTAGACTAACCCTCTCTCTCTCCCTTCCCCCTTCCCCCTCTCTATTCTTCCCTTCTCTCCCTTATCCTCTCTCCCCCCACCTTCCCCTTCCTTCCCTAATAGTAGTAGTAGTAGTAGTAGTAAAATTGTATCACACCTTCTCGGCAGATTATGATACCTAGAATATAACTTTTTCTGGTAATGATCTGTTTTTATTTAAATTCATTAATTTCCCATTGGCTGTTTAGTTCTTTGTTAACATCCTACAGTGACCTCGGTGGCTCTTATGATCTAACTGATGACATATTCCACAATGTAACTCAGGGTCATACCTGCAAATTGTCTAATGATGAAAGTCTCGTTGTAAACTTGTGAAAAAATAACTGAAATAACGCGTACAAAATCACCTTATTTAGTATTTTATCTTGATTTCTTTGTTTATTAATGTTTTATTTGGTTTTTGAAATTATTATAATTTTTTTCTGATTTCTCTAATACTGTTCCTTCCTCAACAGACACCATTGGACTCCTTTAGCTGCGGGAACAAACTGTGAGTCCAGCAACAAGCAAACTGTTCCTTTGTGCCTGCAGGTGTGGACAGGACACGTGTGTAATGCTGCAGGTTTGTAATACAGGTGTGCTATGCAAGGCTGAAGTTAGTGTTTTTAGCCAGGGAACGAAATTGGTTTAACAGACATGGATTCTTATAAAAGGTTGTACTTTATAAATGGCATCTATATTTTTACAGAAAATTTTTAACAGAAGGTCATTAATGTAGTAATATCAATTAATTTATTCGGAAAGTCAATTCATCTGACAAAAATACCTCAGAATCTGGACATTAGATCCCTTGTTTCATCTATCTTTTCTTCTTAACCTTCCACTCTCCCCTTGTTTCCTAAAGTGTGGCAGTTGTGCTGAGAGGCTGAAAGGCTAACAACAAGTTCACTCATGGATGGCCTGAGGGTGTCACGGGCACAGTATATCCTCCCATTTTCCTTTCCTTTACTCTCCATGGGGGTTATGGGGAACAAACCAGTTATATCTCACACTTACACTCGACTCTCCATGACTAATTATGAACATTTATAACAAAAAAAATCATCCCCCCCAACTTTGCTCTGAAAACTCCTCTAACCATCCACCTGTCAACTCCCTCGTCTCATCCACCTGTCAACTCCCTCGTCTCATCCACTTGTCAGCTCCCTCGTCTCATCCACCTGTCAACTCCCTCGTCTCAATCACCTGTCAACTCCCTCGTCTCATCCACCTGTCAACTCCCTCGTCTCATCCACCTGTCAACTCCCTCGTCTCATCCACCTGTCAACTCCCTCGTCTCAATCACCTGTCAACTCCCTCGTATCATCCACCTGTCAACTCCCTCGTCTCATCCACCTGTCAACTCCCTCGTCTCATCCACCTGTCAACTCCCTCTTCTCATCCACCTGTCAACTCCCTCGTCTCATCCACCTGTCAACTCCCTCGTCTCATCCACCTGTCAACTCCCTCGTCTCATCCACCTGTCAACTCCCTCGTCTCAATCACCTGTCAACTCCCTCGTCTCATCCACCTGTCAACTCCCTCGTCTCAATCACCTGTCAACTCCCTCTTCTCATCCACCTGTCAACTCCCTCGTCTCATCCACCTGTCAACTCCCTCGTATCATCCACCTGTCAACTCCCTCGTCTCATCCACCTGTCAACTCCCTCGTCTCATCCACCTGTCAACTCCCTCGTCTCAATCACCTGTCAACTCCCTCGTCTCATCCACCTGTCAACTCCCTCGTATCATCCACCTGTCAACTCCCTCGTCTCATCCACCTGTCAACTCCCTCGTCTCATCCACCTGTCAACTCCCTCTTCTCATCCACCTGTCAACTCCCTCGTCTCATCCACCTGTCAACTCCCTCGTCTCATCCACCTGTCAACTCCCTCGTCTCATCCACCTGTCAACTCCCTCGTCTCATCCACCTGTCAACTCCCTCGTCTCATCCACCCGTCAACTCCCTCTTCTCATCCACCTGTCAACTCCTTCGTCTCATCCACCTGTCAACTCCCTCGTCTCATCCACCTATCAACTCCCTCGTCTCAATCACCTGTCAACTCCCTCGTCTCATCCACCTGTCAACTCCCTCGTCTCATCCACCTGTTAACTCCCTCGTCTCATCCACCTGTCAACTCCCTCGTCTCATCCACCTGTCAACTCCCTCGTCTCATCCACCTGTCAACTCCCTCGTCTCAATCACCTCTGTCAACTCCTTCGTCTCATCCACCTGTCAACTCCCTCGTCTCATCCACCTGTCAACTCCCTCGTCTCATCCACCTGTCAACTCCCTCGTCTCAATCACCTCTGTCAACTCCGTTGTCTCATCCACCTGTCAACTCTCTCGTCTCAATCACCTGTCAACTCCCTCGTCTCATCCACCTGTCAACTCCCTCGTCTCATCCACCTGTCAACTCCCTCGTCTCAATCACCTGTCAACTCCCTCGTCTCATCCACCTGTCAACTCCCTCGTCTCATCCACCTGTCAACTCCCTCGTCTCATCCACCTGTCAACTCCCTCGTTTCAATCACCTGTCAACTCCCTCGTCTCAATCACCTGTCAACTCCCTCGTCTCAATCACCTGTCAACTCCCTCGTCTCAATCACCTCTTCTTTTACATATTTCTCAACCTTTACTTCTACATCCGTATCTTCCTTCAGTACAACCACCTTAGAACCACACATCAACTCTCCACTCTGGTCTCTTCCTCTTCTTTAACTCAGACTGTTCCCTCCTCTCACCCACACCCACGCCCATCCACTACCACTAATCACCTTCCTTTATCCATCTTCTTTGGTCCTCGCCAATTGAACAAATACTTCCCTATCCTTGCTCATGCTCTATATTCAAAAAACACTTTACAATTTCAGAAATGCATCCAAAAACAGGTGGAAAGGTAACCTTCCACACACGACCTCACAAATCTCACCTAGTCATTGTTGACTCAGAATCCCAAACTGAAGCAATGCTCACACTTAAAGACCTTGATGGGAAACCATTCCCTGTGTCCCCTGAGACTCAACTCAACACTCCTACTGGTTCTGTTCCCTGTGTCCCCTGAGACTCAACTCAACACTCCTACTGGTTCTGTTCCCTGTGTCCCCTGAGACTCAACTCAACACTCCTACTGGTTCTGTTCCCTGTGTCCCCTGAGACTCAACTCAACACTCCTACTGGTTCTGTTCCCTGTGTCCCCTGAGACTCAACTCAACACTCCTACTGGTTCTGTTCCCTGTGTCCCCTGAGACTCAACTCAACACTCCTACTGGTTCTGTTCCCTGTGTCCCCTGAGACTCAACTCAACACTCCTACTGGTTCTGTTCCCTGTGTCCCCTGAGAATCAACTCAACACTCCTACTGGTTCTGGTACTGTTCTCATTCACAATGAAATCTGCCCAGACGGCATCAGTTGGTGAAACTGTTCTCATCTTTCTGAACTGATTGCAGACCAACATGATATCACTCATGTGTCCTGCTTTAGCATTAATCCTCGTGGCCGTTGCAAACATACAGTAAATATTGCAACAATTGCACTCAAATGACAAGATCTTCCAGACAGGGTATACATAGGAGGAGCCTTCTATAAGATTAAACCTTACTTTCCTCCCCTCCTTCAGTGCCAAAACTGCTGGAGATTCAGACATCCAGCAAAATACTGTAGATCCACTGCACGTTGCCCTCTCTGTGCCTCACCTGGCTATACCCGTACGAACTATCCTTCAACAATACACATCTGTGCAAACTGCATCACCAAGAACATAATGTTTTCTTCCGAGGCTGTTCTGTTTATAAATTTAAATCAGAGGTTGCTGCCCTCGGCTTCAAACATGACCAAACACTCAGAGAAGCTAGACAAGAAGCCCGTTTCTGTGGCTTCCAACAGGTTCCTCTCTCTCAGCGCATCTCCATTAACACCCCACAAACCACCACTAACACTGGCATTCCTCCTACTACATCCCATCCTTCTTCTACTCTCACTGTTCCATCTCCCACTCCTCTTGTTCCTTCATCTAGCACAAATACCTCCTCCACTTATCTCACCTACCAGTGCCAGTGAATAATTATTTTTCTCTCCTGAACCCAGATACCCCAACCTCTACTTCTTCAACTTCAAACCTTATCCCCTCCCACATCCTACTCCAGTACCTAACACCAAGCGTCACTCCTGTACTTCTCTCCAAAACCTTCTACTCACTCTACTTCCTCTGTAATCACTAAAACTTCTTCCCTACAGCCTCCGGCCAAGAATATGGTTACTCCCACTCCCTCATCCCCTCCTTCCCCTAGTGAGATCATCTCTGACATTGAAGCCTTCATTGCAGAACCTTTCATTGATACCTCACTCACTTTTCCATCCTCTAACCCACCACATACCATCCAATAACCTTCCTTCCACTCTTATACCTCCTCCCCCTTCCCCTACTCCTCCTACTCCTCTCCTTCCCCATCATCCCTTCACCTCCCACCCTCACAGCTGTATCTACTAGACAATCTCCTCTTGACTATCCTTTACCTCCTGGAGTCTCTCATGAATCCCTGTTAAATAATTCCTCACTCTATAACTCCTACTTCTGATCCCTCCACCTCTCCTAATCCCATTACTCCTATTCCTACCATTATCACAACTCGTTATTCCTCAATCCTAAATCCTTCTTGCCCAGATACTGTCCTTCCTTCTATAACTCCTACTTTTTTTTTTTATTATTCAATGATGTCCATTTTCCACTGCAATATCCTTGGTCTCTGCTAACATATTTCCTTCCTACAACCAATACACATTCATCCTTCATTTGATCTAATCCTTTCACTATAACTAATTGCTCTTTTCTTCCCCATAATTTGCCTTACCATCACTTCTACTATACCGTCTAACTTTTAGATTAACATAGCGCCATATCACCTTAGATGTCTGGCGCTTGATCCTTTTGCATTAACTAACTTGACTGTTATTTGACTTAGATTTTTTATAGTGACGCCTCGAATGTTTACTAACTATTACATTTCCAGCAGCTTAGAATGGACTTAGAATGTGTTCCTAGATACTTATAGATGCCATTAATAGGATACAAACTTTTATAATAATCCATATCTGTTTGTCTAGATGAGATGAAACTCTTCTTGCTGCTTCAGGAAATGGTGTTTTTTGTGTGTATGTTTTGAATATATTTAATTACTGTTCCACGTTTACAGGGAGAGAAGAAAGAAGAGAAGATAAGAAAGAAGAGAAGAAAGAAAAGATAAGAGAGAAAAGGAGAGAATAATAATAAGGTAAGGGTATTGAATAGTGATAATTATTTTTTAGTTCATTTTTTGTCTTAAAAAATAATAATAATAAATAAAATGAATCTTCTCTCCAGTTTTCCTTCCCTTTACAATACTTCAAACACTCTCCGGAGACAAACTCGACACCATTTTCGAAGATAAAAAAAATTATAAAAAAAAATAATAATAATAATTCAATAATTTGAGAGTCCGTCGGACTCTTAAGAAACTGAAGCTCATTAACGGGCATCACAACCTATCAATGAGTCTGATACCTCATTTCGTTATAAACAATTGTATTATTACGTCATCTACTGAAGGAGGAGGATTGGCAGGAGTAGGAGTCCCCAGCAGCACACACACACACACACACCGTTACTCCTACACTTCAGGACACACTCTAAAACGATAAAAAACATTATTTTATAAATGAATTAATAGTGATTAATTATTATTTTTCATTATTTGATTGTAATTATTGAAGTACACCATCTCTCCTTCACTAAACCTCATCTTCTCTTCTTAACTAAAACACAGTTGTCTGTGACTACTGACAGCAACCCCTTTTCTGTTCCCTCCTACTTTTTCTATCCTCATTTTCAATCCAAAGCTGGCTGTTGCGCATATGTGCGTAACGACATTACTTGCTCTCGTGCCCCCAATCTTGAATCTTCAGAATTTTCTACCATCTGGCCAAGACTTCAATGTCACTCCCTAACTAAATTCATCTGTGCTATATATCTCTCACCTAATTCCTCTGACTATGTAAAATTCTTTGACTATTTGACTTCCAAAGTGGAGTACATCCTATCTCACTTTCCTTATGCTGAGATCTCCATTTTAGGGGATTTCAATGTTCACCACCAGCTTTGGCTTTCATCTTCTTTCACTGACCAACCTGGTGAACAAACCTTCAACTTTGCTATCCTTCATGACCTAGAGCAGCTAGTGCAGTTCCCTACCCATATCCCTGACCGCCTTGGAGACGCCCAACATTCTTGATCTTTTCCTAACTTCCAACCCTTCAGCTTACTCTGTTAAACTTTCCTCTCCATTGGGCTCCTCCGATCACAATCTTATTTCTGTTACCTGTCCTATCACTCCAGTGCAGCCTCAGGACCCGCCTAAGCAGAGGTGCTTCTGGCATTTCAACTCTGCTAAGTGGGAGGACCTGAGGCAGTACTATTCTGATTTTCCTTCGAGATGATTATTGCTTCCATGTCGGAGATCCCTCTCTTTGTGCCGAGCGCATAACAGAGGTGATTGTCTTTGGCATGGAGCTATACATTCCTCATACTTTCTCTAATACTAAAGCTAAAAAGCCCTGGTTTAACTCTGCTTGTTCTCATGCTGTCAATGATAGAGAGGCAGCTCACAAACGGTACTGTAGCCATCCATCTGCTGAAATTCATGCCCTATATATTTCTGCCCGTAATCATGCCAAATCTATTCTTGAACATACTAAAAACTCTTTCATTAATAGAAAATGTCAAAGTCTTTCCAACTCTAACTCTTCTCGTGATTTCTGGCATCTAGCCAATAATATCTCTAACAATTTTACTTCTTCATCTTTCCCTCCTTAACTTCAACCAGATGGCCCCACAGCTGTCTCTTCTTTCTCTAAAGCTGAACTCTTCACTCAAACCTTTGCTACCAACTCTACTTTGGATGATACTGGGCATATTCCTCCTACTTCTCCACCCTCTGACTACTTCATCCCTATAATTAAAATTCTTTATCATGACGTTTTCCAGGCCCTCTCTGGTCTTGATTCTCGGAAGGCTTACGGTCTGGATGGAGTCCCTCCTGTTGTTCTCAAAAACTGTGCTTCCGAACTCGCTCACTGCCCGGTCAAACTCTTTCGTCTGTGTCTCTCTACTTCTACCTATCCTTCTTGCTGGAAGTTTGCTCTCATTCAACCTGTCCCTAAAAAAGGTGACCGCTCCAATCCTTCTAACTACCGCCCTATAGCTTTGATTTCCTGCCTTTCTAAAGCCTTTGAGTCTGTCCTTAACAAGAAGATAATGAGGCATCTATCAGCTCACAACCTTCTCTCTGATTGCCAGTATGGTGTCCGTAAAGGCCGATCTACTGGTGATCTTCTTGCTTTCCTCACTGAATCTTGGTCATCCTCTTTTAGGGACTTCGGTGAAATCTTTGCTGTCGGCCGTGTGTGTGTGTGTGTGTGTGTGTGTGTGTGTGTGTGTGTGTGTGTGTGTGTGTGTGTGTGTGTGTGTGTGTGTGTGTGTGTGTGTGTGTGTGTGTGTGTGTGTGTGTGTGTGTGTGTGTGTGTGTGTGTGTGTGTGTGTGTGTGTGTGTGTGTGTGTGTGTGTGTGTGTGTGTGTGTGTGTGTGTGTGTGTGTGTGTGTGTGTGTGTGTGTGTGTGTGTGTGTGTGTGTGTGTGTGTGTGTGTGTGTGTGTGTGTGTGTGTGTGTGTGTGTGTGTGTGTGTGTGTGTGTGTGTGTGTGTGTGTGTGTGTGTGTGTGTGTGTGTGTGTGTGTGTGTGTGTGTGTGTGTGTGTGTGTGTGTGTGTGTGTGTGTGTGTGTGTGTGTGTGTGTGTGTGTGTGTGTGTGTGTGTGTGTGTGTGTGTGTGTGTGTGTGTGTGTGTGTGTGTGTGTGTGTGTGTGTGTGTGTGTGTGTGTGTGTGTGTGTGTGTGTGTGTGTGTGTGTGTGTGTGTGTGTGTGTGTGTGTGTGTGTGTGTGTGTGTGTGTGTGTGTGTGTGTGTGTGTGTGTGTGTGTGTGTGTGTGTGTGTGTGTGTGTGTGTGTGTGTGTGTGTGTGTGTGTGTGTGTGTGTGTGTGTGTGTGTGTGTGTGTGTGTGTGTGTGTGTGTGTGTGTGTGTGTGTGTGTGTGTGTGTGTGTGTGTGTGTGTGTGTGTGTGTGTGTGTGTGTGTGTGTGTGTGTGTGTGTGTGTGTGTGTGTGTGTGTGTGTGTGTGTGTGTGTGTGTGTGTGTGTGTGTGTGTGTGTGTGTGTGTGTGTGTGTGTGTGTGTGTGTGTGTGTGTGTGTGTGTGTGTGTGTGTGTGTGTGTGTGTGTGTGTGTGTGTGTGTGTGTGTGTGTGTGTGTGTGTGTGTGTGTGTGTGTGTGTGTGTGTGTGTGTGTGTGTGTGTGTGTGTGTGTGTGTGTGTGTGTGTGTGTGTGTGTGTGTGTGTGTGTGTGTGTGTGTGTGTGTGTGTGTGTGTGTGTGTGTGTGTGTGTGTGTGTGTGTGTGTGTGTGTGTGTGTGTGTGTGTGTGTGTGTGTGTGTGTGTGTGTGTGTGTGTGTGTGTGTGTGTGTGTGTGTGTGTGTGTGTGTGTGTGTGTGTGTGTGTGTGTGTGTGTGTGTGTGTGTGTGTGTGTGTGTGTGTGTGTGTGTGTGTGTGTGTGTGTGTGTGTGTGTGTGTGTGTGTGTGTGTGTGTGTGTGTGTGTGTGTGTGTGTGTGTGTGTGTGTGTGTGTGTGTGTGTGTGTGTGTGTGTGTGTGTGTGTGTGTGTGTGTGTGTGTGTGTGTGTGTGTGTGTGTGTGTGTGTGTGTGTGTGTGTGTGTGTGTGTGTGTGTGTGTGTGTGTGTGTGTGTGTGTGTGTGTGTGTGTGTGTGTGTGTGTGTGTGTGTGTGTGTGTGTGTGTGTGTGTGTGTGTGTGTGTGTGTGTGTGTGTGTGTGTGTGTGTGTGTGTGTGTGTGTGTGTGTGTGTGTGTGTTTTTTTTTTTCTTCGCTAGCTATCGAGCCATACACACATATTACAGAATGATAATAAATCTATTCATAAGGGAATCACAATATAAATTACAACACAAGTCTAACTTATCGACCGGAGAACAAATAATAGATATAATAGAATCAGGGAGATATATTTACATACCTTTCACCATACCGCTCACCGCCAACACACTACACAGAATGAATCATACCTTCCTCCTCCTCGTTCCTTCTTCCTTCTTCCTCCTTCCCCCTCCTCCAACCTCCTCCCTCGTTCCTTCTTCCTCCTTCCTCCTTCCTCCTTCCCCCTCCTCCCTCTTCCCTCGTTCCTTCTTCCTCCTTCCTCTTTCCCCCCCCCTCCTCCTCCTCCTCCTCCTCCTCCCTCCTCTCTCCTCCCTCGTTCCTTCTTTCTCCTCCTCTTTTTTCCTTCTTTCTTTCATTCCTCCTCCTTCTCCTCTTCCTTCTTTCTTTCATTCCTTCCTCTTTCTTCTTCCCCCTCCCTCGTTCCTTCTTCCTGCTCTTTCCCCTCCTCCCTCCTCCCTCCCCCTCCTTCTCCTCTTCTTCGTTCTTCCTTCTTTCCTCTTCTTCCTCCCTTCCTTCTTTTCTCCTTTCTTCCTTCTCCTCCTCCTCTTCCTTCCTTCCTCCTCCTCCTCTTCCTCAAGCGTCTAGTCAATCAGATGACGCCCTTGTCTAACTACCCAACTATCATAACTTTTATAATACAGGCTTGAGCTGGACGTCCTGAAGGAAGAAGAAGAAGAAGAAGAGGAGGAGGAGGAGGAGGAGGAGGAGGAGAAAGAGGAGGAAGAGGAGGAGGAGGAGGTGGAGAGGGGGAATGACGTATTTCTCACTACCTCTATCAGATCGTTGACTAAGATTGCTGCTGTTATTGCTGTTATTGCTGTTATTGTTGTTGTTGTTGTTGCTGGTATTATGTGTAGAATATTAATAGCTTGTCAATGGCTATGAAGGAAAAACAGGTGTGTGTGTGGGGGGGGGGGGGTATCAGTTTACAAGATGGATGTCGTGTGTCTGCCACCCTACATAGACGCGTCCGACCATCGTTGAACCCTAAAACAAAACATGGGAGGAGCAACTGGAGGAGGAGGAGGAGGACAGGGTCTCCAATATAGACAACTCGAGGACCCTACGACTATGTAGCTACTATTATGCAACGACTACTTCCAGCGTAACTATTTTGAACTATTTAACTCCCCTTAGACCATTCTTTCCCTCGTAATACCTTTCTAATATCAAGGTTTTGGCGTGGGCGTGTGTGTGTGTGTGTGTGTGTGTGTGTGTGAGAGAGAGAGAGAGAGAGAGAGAGAGAGAGAGAGAGAGAGAGAGAGAGAGAGAGAGAGAGAGAGAGAGAGAGAGAGAGAGAGAGAGAAAGTGAAAGAGATAAAAGAAGGAATATTTGAGTTTGTATGTATGCATGTATGTATGTATGTGGTGGTGGTGGTATACTCTATACAAAAATCGAGGCGGAGAA